>UYYA01004018.1:0-78862 GCA_900624975.1 Angiostrongylus costaricensis | reverse complement strand
TCCGGGGAGTAACGCGTTCACCACCATAGACACCTGCGGTCCAGAGTTTTGCAAATATCTCAGCAACGTTGTGGTTGTATCTTATGGACCAATAGGTAGCTGACGAGGAGTATTTGTTGAGCGTGGAGCCTGGACCGTGGAGATAGATTAAATCTAATTTGTTAATTGAATGGCATATAACTTCAATGATGCTGAGATATTTGGAAAACTCCGGACCACACGTGTCTGCGGTGGGGAGCAAACGCCCCTTGCTATTGCCCTTTGCGGGTACAGACGCGTTCACCACCACACCATGTGAGTCCTTCGGTGATAGGTAAGGGCAATAGCGTGTTCGACCTCCACCCCAGACACCTGCGGTCGGGAGTTTTGCAAATACCTCAGCAACGTTGTGGTTGTATTTCGCTTAATACCCTGCCGTAGAAATCGTAATAGGCATAAAATTAGAAGTAAAAACGTCTTGCAAGTATATGCGTACATGAAGTTCTCCACGACAACGTGTTCCCTACCATGTTTTAGAACATAGATGACGCCGGCGTTCTGGTTAAGGACAACACAGCAGGTGTAGAACAACTAAAGTCTGCTCGGAACACTGATCTAGAATTGAAAATGGAATGATTATCTACCACATCTAAGCGCTCTTTCTCACGACTTTTCAATCATACAATCTGTTGACTAATGCACCCATATTCTCAGCAATTAGGAAGAGGACGACGGTGGTGTTGCTCCATTGCACCTCAACTGCTTTGTTCAAAGTATTGCAAACGTGAACTCGCAGTTCGCATCTTATAAGATGCACTAAAAATTGAAATTCTGGAATAATAAATAACTACTTGTCGGTCTGCTTACTGATTTGTCCACGTGTTCGCTAATCTTATAAACTAGAAGTTTTTCACATCACATATTCCGCTAGATTTCTTAGTTTTATCTTTTCAACATTTAAAACTCTTGTCAACACTTCTCATGTGGACGATAAAGCTTGATTTTTGGCAATGGTCGACTGTGATACTATGGATCTCTATCAGAATGATGGCGGAAACATACTAGCACTGAAACAAAGGCGGATTCTGGAGATGAACTGCCTGAGTTTCAACTACCGTATGTATACTCCGCAAACATAATTTGGGCGCTTTTGTTCGTGCATATTCATATTAATCACCTGGAAAACATTCAACCAAACAAACAAACAAGGAAAACAAATGTATTCAAAGTCACCGCCATAATAGAGATTCCACAACCATTCTAGGATGCCTCAATTTTCATTTAAACTTTTTTCATATCGAGGTACCATTTGAAATACAACCACAAGAACGGTGGGATATATATTTCCCTGCTGCGAAGAAGCATAGACGGTGAAGAAAGGTTAAGACACCGTGATTTCGACTGTAGTTTCATATTGCCAGAGTCCGATGCCGATTTGTGCTAGCATTCGCTCCACCTTGAAATTGCTTTGTGTTATAGGAACGATGGCACCAGCAAAGCGAAGGTGGTGCAACTGCCGACTAACGATTCTCGCTCCCATGTTGCCCCATTCCAGTGTTCGCTCGACACTTTCGTGGGTTGCAGTAAATAATTTTGATGGGGTGATATCCCATAGCCTAACCACTCTTTTGACGTCAATGCTAATACCGCTGTAGTACGGCGCCATCTTGGTTGCGAAATCTTTGTATACCTCATGAAGAATCTTTATATACCCAATAGGTACACCCTGACTATTAAGGACTTCCTTGACTGGCAGAAGGCTCTTCAGGTATTCAGATCTTATCTTATTCGGACCTGGTGCCTTTCGACTCTTCATCAACGAAATAGCATGTCAAATTTCGGAAGAGAGAAGCGATGGTACGACATGCTCATCCACCCTCATTTCATATGAGGGAAGGAAAGTGTGGCTATTGAAGAGATCCGAGCTGTAATTGCAAATAATTTTTGTTACTGTTTTTCTGGACGCTATAACTCTATGGTCTGGGCGTCGGAGTTCAATCATCTTGGTTTTGTAGTTGGCGTCGTTTCGTTGGGCTTTGCGAATACTCTTCCTACCCTCTGCAGCTTCGATCATAACTGCTGGTCTTCCCTCTTTAAGATCTTCTTTTGTTGCCATTCTGCACTGTTTTGCAAGTTCGCTTGAGAGTTAACAGTTGCCCGCAGCTCTTGCTATTCCATTGCTTATCAGCTCGAATGCTTCTGAGGACCGACGTCTCTTGGTTCTCTTCGACCTTCTAACTCTCATATTTAATAGCACTAAGTGGAGATAAGAAGATAAGGTGAATAAGCCAGTCTGTTACTTGTCGATTTTATCAAAAATTGCCTCTTCCCAAGAGCGGACTAATATACTGAGTAAATCTCAGTCTGTCGCGGTTTTAGGACTTTTTTTTGAAATTAACGGCTTTCTCTCTTGTTTGCTAGAGAAGGGACCTCGCGCGAAGGCTTCAATGGTCTGATCCAGTGCAGAATATTTGAATAGTGCCGAAATCAGTTACGAAAACCTTCAACCTACTATTGGTGGTCTGCTGTGGTATGGTCTGTGGTCTATTGCGTTACCGTACTCTTCACTGACATTTCCAAGTCGAGTGTTAAGAGTGTAGCTTCTGGAAATGCAAATTATCATGGATAGCTTTAGTGTCGTAGTATACTCCGACTGCCCCTCAATCTGCTCGTTCCATTCTGTTTCGTAGGTTCTAATGTGACTTTCTTCAGGGGTTTCTGTGAGTCCAATCTTAAAGTTAACCCAATGATGGCATTGAAGAATACATGGTCTTCTCTGGAAAACTTTTCAGAATTTGTATAGAACGTTGCGACTCTATTTTCGACATTGCTAGTACTATAGTGATAATCCCACTAATAGTTCGCATATTTATTTCATTTTACACCACGCAACACCACACACTGTCCGTATCCCCTTATTCATTTCATTCATTTCGTTTTCTCGCATCCGCCGTTCACGAAGGTCTTCGGATTTGCGTGTGGATTCGGCTGCCGTTTGGAGATGTTTGATCTTCTTTAAGAATGTTGTTCAATGCAGTGATAGTATTTGTGACTGAAGCACAATTTTTTTTACCATAAAATACTTTTTCCAAACAAGTTTACCATGTGCTAAATTCACAATTTCCTTCGAAATTTAAGCAGCCCACTACATGTGGATGAATCTTGGAGCCGCAAGGATAAAAAAGGTAAGGCTCTCGTCGTTTATCAATCCCTTGGGGATGCGCCATGCATTCGACTTCATTAAGTATTTTTGAAGGTGATTGAATGAATATCCGGCCTTTCCAATGACTCGCGGTAGCCTACCGGTTGTATTGAGCCAGTGCTGTTATCCTCCCAAACAAGTCAGGTACCAGTTTGCCGACCCCGGAGGGATGGAAGGCTTGGTGGGCCATAGGAGCGGAATTGATCCCACGTGTGTGTTGCAGGGCACCACCGACTACAGCGCCACACATGCCCTCTAATTTAGTGGTATGCGTCCGGTTTAACAAGGAAGCTCTCCCGAAGTTCCAAACTCTCAGCCTCATGGTATTCCTCTGCCATTACCATAGGAAGCCACCTTTGCATCAAAGTGATTTTTGCCACCTAGTGATGTAACGCGATGATGGTGAATGCTATTTCAAAATCGTTACCGTTATGGTTCTACGGCCTGTGTTTGCCTATAACAGTATTTCAAATAATTTCAAATTTTCTATCCGTTTTCCACTTCATTTGCACTGTACAAATTGCCTTCAGAGCAAAGACAGGAATTGCATGAGTTCAGCAAGATTCTAGTACGAGAATCAAAAACATAAAGGTGCAAAAACTCTTGAAGCATCTTTTCTAGTTCTCTGAAATCTGAAGAGAAACCGGAGGAGCGAATCGCTTGTTAACACTCGCGAATCTAGATCGTGTTTCAGATTAATTCTGTTATTTGAGTGAGTTCTCCTGGGTGTCGGACTGCGATCTACAGCGGGGGATTCATTCTCTTACAAGGTTTCCCATATTAAGCTGAAGCCCGCAAAAGCAGTGAGGACGGGCCGTTCATGTATCAAGTATCAAGTATTTGAGTGAGTTTCGTTCATCATTCTTTGTGAGCAGCAACGATTGGCTTCACTTACTAGAAAACGATTATGGTGAGTAGAAGATCACGTTTGGTTTCTGCACTAACTTTTATTAAGATTGTAGGAAGAGAACCGAATGTGCATATGTAACAAAAGGCGAAGTTGTTGACGGTAATGTTGAAAATCGTGTCATCTAAGGTCAGTTGGTGAGGACAAAATAACCAGGTGCCAATGTCTGTTGGACCCATTAATCGTAGTATTGAACATAGTATGGAAGTCCTTCACGGAACCTTGCAATATACGCCTCTCTTGTAAAAGCTTTGCAACTATGGACTTAAAAGGTCTGTACTTTTTAAATTATCCGCCTCTTCATTCTGTATGTACAAGATTCACTCAATTAAATACTGTCATATTCAAATGTATGTATGCTCATAGAAAGGTAGGAATTGAAGGACAGAAATGATTACGTAAGATTTAAATTGTGAACGGCTCTTCTGCTAAGCGGAAACATAGTTTTCAGAATTTTCTATGTGAAGCGTCCAACCAGAAACTGTTGTTCACTCACGAAACCAGGACTACTCGTTATCCAAGCAATACATTTTATACAATGGCTCATGGAGCATTTAAGGTGGTAATAGAACTTGAAAGAATCTTTGTTAAAGTAATGGCATGCCCTATACCCTAAGAAAATATGTTATGTTAAAGATGTCATTTCATTTATAAATATAACATCAAAACCAAGTATCATTTGGTCACAAAGGTTGCACCGTCGACCGCTTCAGTGAACGATGTAGAATGCACGAAATAATTCTAATTAAATAAAACTTCAACAAGAACATAGATGTGACATCGTTTATGTCATTGGAGTGTTCAGAATGATGATTAATTGCAAAGTCAGATTTTATGGCAGACAGCAAGAAAAGAGTCAGCTTCCTATTACAAACGACATAGAGGAAGACCGTATTAATCCTACAAAATGTTGAAAGAGTGCTGCTCGGCAGTCTGCAATGATATTCGGGGATATTCAGGGTAGTTAATCCATAACGCTGATCATTCCAATTTACATATGGAAAAGTACAAACAAAAGCGCATGAGAATTACATTATTGACATCTCAGAAAATGGTACTTTCTCTGGAAAACCCGTTTCGAAAAAAGTCACGAACGCGATTTCAACATAGATTTCATGACTAGAACTCTAGAAAGGCATGCAGTCATGGTAGTAGATACAATGGAACGTGCTCGTTGCCGTTGGTATGTTGGAGAAAGTATCGTTTTAATCGAAAGATTAGGTATAATAGTAACATCGTGAAGCGAAGCATCGAACACTTTGGCACACTTTAGCTCGAACGGCTAGGTTAAATCAATATATGAATTAGTAGAATACAGTTAAATTACCCTAGTAAATGGATGACACATAGAGATGAATGGCAAAGCGGAACGATGGCGAAATCCGAGCAAATAAATGGTAATGCCGTGGCGAAGAGGAGGTGATGTGGTAGCCGACGAGGTGGTCGTCGGACAAAGCGGTCTGACCGCACGATGATGACGATGTGAAGACAGGATGAGGAGGACGAGGAAGTCAGACGAATGTGAAGTAGCCATCAGATTTGCGTCTTTTCTTGCCGCGAGTTGGATTCGAGCCGTCAAATGGCGGCTTCGCTCTGCAACAAGCAGCTAGGTTAGCGCAGAACGCCTCCGTTCGCGGCAGCCCTGAAAGCCAGCACTACACTCAGGCACACTGCCGGCAGCCAGCGTGACTCAGCGCACACTCTCACTAACGGCTCGGTTTTCGTCTACGCTCATCGCAGAAGCAAGTCCGTGCACTTCCTGATCGGGATATCCGATGCCCCTGCAGCGGAACTCGCTCCTCGTTAGCACCCCCTAACCATGTCAAGCACACGCGTACTGTGCTGACCGCAGATATTAAAAAGCAAAACAAAGCAAGCATGTGAGGCAACACAACAAACGCAGAACAGAATGATTCTTCGACATACCTCGTCTGACCAAGTAGCCATGTCTTGAAGTTCGCGTCAAGTTTGCTCGGTGATTGAGTCACGCCTCCTTCAAACATCTCGATGGGGCTCTGAAAACAGTACGCAAATGAGGTGGTAATGAACGGAATCGCCGTTGAAAGGATTCGCAAACAAAGCGCGTTCTGTGTTACTTAGCTGACAGATAGACGTGCTTTCTCTAGTACACGACGGAAAGCTGGAAATAATCGCTTGTAAAGTCTTTCAACGGCGTATTCAGGAGTTTCATCACAAAGCTAGCATTCATAGAAGAGTAACAATCTAGGGAATGAAACTTGACAATAACAAGAATGTGATCGACCATCAAGACATTGTGGCAGACAGTTGAATGGCGACAAATGCGATTTCAGATGATGTGACCCATAAGAAAAAACATTATCGCGGGTACAGTTCATAGGCAGTCCTTCGCTTATTATGTAATTTTCGATGCGCAAAATTGCTTTCGTGAATAAACATGGTAGAGTTGATGAATGGATGATCACACTCTTGTAGGGATTGAGCGGAATGAAAAATAGAGGAATCACGAGCTACCAACTCAACCCAACGTACGTATGCGATTGATTAGTGGTTGAGCGATTCCGTAGAGTTGAATTGGATCTTAGAAAATAGACATTTATACAAGATAATTAATATAAATACACGTTCGTTAAACCACATGCATTATTAAATATTACTAGTAGCTAATCGTTTTTTCATATGTGAATATAAATATCGCTGGACGCATGGACAGTGAACAGGCACAGTTGACAGCAGAAATCTACAATCACATGCTGCAACCCACCTTGCGGACTCGATCGTTGAAGTTATGCCAGAGAGCAACAATCAGTTCGGTAGCCATGATATCGCCAGCATGAGCTGATATCATTCGCATGCAGAACACCTAGACATCGGGTACTAGTGAACAGAACGTGGAGGAACAGAACTGCTGCACGCGATAACGCAGAGGAGAAGTTTGCAACAAAATAGGCTTTTCAAACTCACACCATCGAAACCGAGAAATTTATGCACAAATTTCTTCACCGATTGTCGATCAGTGGCAAGATCCGTTGCTCGCAAGTACTTCCGAATAAATTTCATATGCTGAAAAATGCCAGATTTTTCGGTGATTCATATCTCAAAGTCATAACGTGTCTCTCATATGGAGATCTCCTTTGCATTCTATTCATGAAGAATACGAAGATCAACTTCGTTGGAAACTTTCTGATGGAAAAACTGACAAGGATAATGAAAAAAACGGATAAAACTTTCGGCGTTGATCAATCCCTGAGGGACGCGCCATGCATTCGACTTCATTAAGCATCGTTTGGAGGTAATTGAATGCATATCTGGCCTTTACAATGACTCGCGGTGACCTACCGATGCATCGGGCCAGTGCTGCTATCTTCCCAGACAATTCTGGTACAATTTTCTGACCCCAGAGGGATGGAAGGCTTGGTGGGACATGTGCGCAGGGATCGATTCTTCGTGTGTATTGCAGGGCGCCTTCGACCACTGCTCCACACGGGCCCTCCGACAAGGATAACAAGTATTATAGCGTAAAAAAATACAAGCTGAAGGGTACTTCTCATCTCTTTCGTATTCGTGACGATTCTGGCTTTTCGATAACCTACTATTTTTCTGTGAGTACTTAAGGACTTGGAGAAACAAGAAAGAAACTTTCCCTTACTTTCCTTGCGCTATACGTAATTTTTCCGAAATAATGCTTTTACTTAAATTTTAAGCCAAAGTTCGAACGCATATGCGCCATCTGCAAATATTAGACGAAATCCCACTTACTCTATTGCTTTACTGCTTATATAAGAACGTTGAGCAAAAAATTTCTTTGTTAGTCCAATGAAATCAAAAGTCTGTCTTAAAAGTGAAAATTGCACCTTATTGGTAAAGGCTTGTAAATTTTAAGGAACTGTTTTCCAACAAATGGAACTCATTATTAGCTGAGATATCACATTCTAAAAGCTAAATTTTCGACCAGGCGTTCCTCATATTTTTGAGAATATGTGCTGAAATCCTGGCATACTCTTTCATTAATAAAGAGAGAAATGCTAAAATATCATCTCGTAAACCATGAGAGAAATGCCTTACCAAACTTACTGCTACCTATTGTGGCACAAATACTTTACCCTTTGAGTGCTTTTTTCAAAATTCGGCCTCATACATCATTTTTAAGTCCTCTGGCAGGAATTGTGCCAATCTGAATAAATCGTAATGGCAAAGTAGTAGGCCATAATCTGTTCCATTGGAGCTATTGACTGCTTACAGTAAAAACTGAGAAACACTCATTACGACTATCTCGGTTTTCGAGTGAAAATTACGTTCGGCCAGCATCCAACATGTAACTGAGGAAAGAAAGTTGCAGATCATCAAGTTTCATACGAATTCGACTATCAAAGCACATGACGGTTATGAGATATGGAACGAACAGAAACGTTGATACCCATACATATGGGGAAAAACTATGTGACTTATAAGCATGATAATATTGGGAAGAGACTTAAGTAAGATAACTATGGATTTCTGGAGGAAAGCAGTCCACCACGTCTTGGAGCAATCGAACTTCAGTCACAATGGTGAAGAGGAAGCTAGCAGCATTGAAATAAAGCCGAATCATCGACTCAACATGGTATGACACAAATTCAAAACAAGCTTGTGTAAAAAAGCAGAGTCTGTTTAAGTTGGCAATGATCAGATGTAGAAATTTTTCAGAAAAACTGACTCGACTTTAGCTCTAAATATCTACGTATATCAACTTCCGCTATAAACATAGTTAAGGTAAAAGGATCCTGACCAAAAAATACCATGACAGAATATAAAAATTTCTCCGTATGTCATGTCTTTTTAACCATCATTTACAAGGCTGCCAAAACTTGGGAGTTAAACATTTCCGAATGTAAGTTAGTTAGATGTAGACCAATGACAGAAACCACTTCCACGGTGCTATCAAATTGGTTGAAAAGTGACAAACCCTCATCCCTACAAAGGTCGGCGACTTCTTGCAGGGACCACTTGGGAGCTTCTCATTCTCTACGCTGTGCTTGATACCGTAGCACACTGCAAGGTTCATTTGATTCCCCGAGTGAAGACTAAGAAAAACAACAGCGACATAGAATGACTAAATAAAAGGATGCTTGTTATCGGTAGAAAAAGGTTTTGCACTATGGACTCATCATGAGACTTTCTGTTTCCTAACTGGCCAATTCACACGGGATCATAAAACTTCATTTTGGTGTTCTTCTTGTTCATCCTCCTAGCCAGAAGCGTGTGGTCTATTTCTACTTACAAATCGAATGGTAAGCACTTCATTAACAGCTAAAGAAATGATCCTCAATAAAAACGCCTTATAAGTACACTATTCGATAAAGTAACAGCATAAAACGATCGGCGAAATTGAATATAGGATCAAGAATCTTGACCAATGAAATAGAAATAGGAATAAAAGCCCCTTGCTGCACTCGTGCCAACAACATGCGCCATATATGGAAACTCAATCTCGTATACATATGGACGAATATGAAAATATACATACGGAATGTTCATGTCGCTCCGATGACTGAAAAGAGACAACGGAATCATTCCAAGAAACCTTCTCGTTTTCAAGGTAGTCTTTGGTTTTGGTTTGTCGTTTTTGGTTCGCGTACAACCCTCTACCGATCCATTACATCTTGTTCTCTCTGATTTGCCTCCTTTTTTTTTAAAGTTATAACTGGGTTTTGTTTGACTAACCTGACCAGGTAAAAATGAAATGAGAATCCAATGTAACATAGAGGTCACTGACACTACCGACACCATAAAATACCAGAACCTGCAATAGTAAACAGATACACAGAGCTAAATCAACCATTTTAGGAAAAAGGTCAGATCGACAGCCCTACGAGAAACTGTGTGCTTTTAGCACAACTGAATCATATATTAATAACTCGAAAGACCGACTTTCTCTAAACCTCGGCATAGATAGTTGATATATTTATTTATGTGATCTAATAAACTGATTTTCTTAAGCTGACGCGAGATTGGTACAGATCTTCGTTGTCGTTGTCGTTGTTTTTGATGTTATTGTTCGTTGGCTGACGTTTCGGCGACTTCGACTTCCTCAGAGCCTGGACGTATTTTATATTAGGGTATTTTTATTATTCGGCGGAAAAGAAAGGTTAAAGTGTTAATGAAGACCAAACTTTCAAATAGACGCCATACTGAACAGAAAGGCCACTCACCGTAATGTTACGTGGGGGACTGGCGCAAAACTCTTGAGGCGTTTTCGATAAATTTCGAAAATCCAAAGATGAACCGTAAAGACGAATGCCTCACTAACACGCGTGACCTGGCGCCCTATTTCGAAATGATATTTTGACCCCGGGGTGTGTCCTGCTCGCGACTCCACGAAAACAACGTGTGGGCCAGTCCCGCACGTAACATCACGGTGAGTGGCCTTTCTGTTCAATATGGCGTCTATTTAAAAGTTTGATCTTCATTAACACTTTAACCTTTCTTTTCCGCCGAATAATAAAAATACTCTAATATAAAATACGTCCAGACTCTGAGGAAGGCGAAGTCGCCGAAACGTCAGTCCTCGATCAATAACATCAAAAACAACGACAACGACAACGAAGATCTGTACCAGCCTCGCGTCAGCTTAAGAAGATCAGTTTATAAGATCACATAAATAAATGAATCATATATTACTATCAGTGGTTCAGTAGCCTTGTGATGTCTGTTTTTACAAGAAGTTAGCGAATTTGTTACGAATATTAGAGAGCAGTAATGGAGAAAAATGGGAACAAATTGTGTTCGACAAACCACAAAAACAAGAAAATCTTCTCGTTGAACATGTTGATCATGAGAACGCATTGGACGGTGTGATGATGCACGTTACCCAGCACGCGAACCTGTAACGTAGCCAGTTCTCCAATTTATTACTGAAGAATTCACTTCTTTTTTCTATTTTGCATGACCCGTCATCACATCTGCTGTGAAGATCCCACCACTTGCATTCGATTCTATTTCCCTATGAGAGTGTTGTTTCGTCTGCTGTTGAAGGAATTCGTCATCTTTATGAATGTGGTAGGATGCTGATCGAGTCGACACTCCTTGCAATTTTGGAGATAGTTGTGCTAAGGTGTTCCCATGTTGATTGTGGGAAAGTGTTGAGAGCGGGCGAGCCAGCACTTTGTTTCCTCATGTATGGCATCTCTATCTGATGCACTACTCCTCCATCATTAAAGAATATATGAGATAGAAAACATCAAAAAAGGCAAAGAAACAAAGGCCGATATTTCCTTAGCTAACCTCGAAATCACACATCGTTACACGAGGAAAATTACCGCTAACTTCCCATTCTCGGCCATTAAGGAGATCTTTCAAAATATGGAAGCCGTAAAATAAGTTATCGGTACCAAGAAAACTATTCAAGATAAAAACCTAAAGTACTTTTATTAGTTGAATGAAAAAAAGACCAATAATTACATAAATTTTATGCACTGGACTGAAAGACTTACTTGTAAAACAACATTTCCTAAATATAACATCTTAATAAACACGTAGAGACACGTGACATAATTTCCCCATCGTTTCGATACACATAACCCGGATACGTCAGTGACCTTAAGTAAATTTCGCTGATTACAGAAACAACTGAAGAAGAGTTTGAAGGATTTAAATCCTGGAACTGTATCTCGAACTTTCCCTATAGACTGGTTTCATTCAGCCTTTCAACAAAAGCCTATGATTTCAAGAAATTTGAAGACATTCTCTGAAAGTCCTAAATAACTAGTGGCTGCTGACTTCTCGTTGAATTTCCAACGCGTCTTCCATGTGTCCAGCAATTGTCTGGACTGTGGCAGCTCTTGCATCCGCATCCATCATTCGAGCATCACATGCCATTTGCGTTAAGGATTGCACGTTAATTCCTAAAAATAATGTACTTCATATCAATGACAAATTTACAATAAGTCTTATCTAGAGTCTACATAACGTAAAAAGAACTTCCAGTAAAGATTTCTCTTTTATAGAGTCGTAACAGCATGATTAACATTCTGTCATTAGCCATATCTGCCTTCTATTTTGCTAGCAACAAACGTAAACCTCCACCCCAGATGAATGGATGAAAGGCGAAGCGTCTGGCACTGATCAATCCGTACAGAGTGCACCATGCGTTCGACTTCATCAAGCATGGTAGAGGTGATTGAATGCATATTTCCCCCATATAATGATTCGCAAGAGCCCATCAATAGACGATCCTGGAGTGATTGAAGCCTTTGTGAATGGGACTTTAGTTCGAACTAATGACCAATACAGTTTGGCATCTCTGACCACTGCACTATACCCATTGTTCTCCCCAGAAAGACAGTTACTATATGGTAGCTCATCGCTTGTATAATTTGAAAACTATACGAACGTAACGCATTTCTGTCCTCCTTCTTCGTGAAAGTATTCAGTAAATGGCGTTTCTGATATCGGCTCTGACTTTTGCTCACATAAAGATCAAAGACTGCACTTCAATATGCTACATTGTACGAAGTGCAGACAATGTAGGGATGTCTTTATTCTTACTATACTACCAACACCTGTATTGTTCTACCAGTGCACAGACTTGAAGGTGCATTATTCCACTTATGTCCCTATAGCATGGAGTTTCATCAGTAACGTATAGATAGAAGTTTCGCATCTGCAAAATAAGTGATGAATGGATACTCTGCTTCTACTAGGATGTAGTAGTCCCTTGCTGGCAGTGGACTAGAGAGCTCAAATCTAAAGCGCTCGTTAGTTTCGTTTCTGTCGGCATCATCGATTCTGGTGGGTCTTCGTACAGCCGGACGAGTGTCAAAATATGCTCAAATTCCGTCTATTCATCATTGTGCACGACACAAGACGCTCATCACCCAAGAATGCTTACTAGCTCTCGTGAAACCTCCCTTGTTGTCCATGAAACGAAATTTTGGCCTATGATTAGATCTTCAGCCTCCAATAGTGCATTTACTGAGAACGAAACACTTAGTGGCGAAGACGTGCTGCTGCTAGTGTTGTAACGGTGGCAATATAATGATTTCTTGGATCTTAGTTGTTGTGCAAATATTCAAGTCACGCAATCAAATATTGGCCAGTGAGTTTTGGCCTAGCTGAAATATGCTGACCGTTCGTAAAGTCAGGAATATCTGCTGTCCTAGAAGAGAAATAGGTGCTTATCGAATGACGTGAAGTATCCGCTATAGCGACAGGAGTTCATCCTATCACAAGCATGATTTCGAAATTTAAACACTTCCATATATCCATCCTGGAACACAGCTAAGAGTAAACTAGTGTCAGAAATCATTACAATGCTGGCAGCAAAGTATTCACCGACTGGCATGTGGAGACGACCTGTGAAGATTCTAGCTTTGATTTCAAGTATAAAAGCCGAATCTAACAACCAAATTACAAGTGAAAACGAAATTCTATTGGAACCTGAATGACCCTCCGTGAAGACGAGTCATTGAAACATCCATCCAGATTATGCACTATATATGTATATATAGGGCGCGTGTGGCACAGTAGTTGGAGGCGCCACTGCGATACACACGTGGAATCGATCCCCGCGCCCATGGCCCAGCAAGCATTCCATCCCTCCGGGGTTGGCAAATTAGTACCAGATTTGCCTGGGAGGATAGCAGCACTCACTCCATACATCGGTAGGCAACTTCGAATAATTATATAGGCCAGATATACATTCAACCACCCCCAACCCACCTCCAACGATACTTAATATAGTCGAATGCTTTGAGCATCCCTCAGAGATTGATCAACGCCGAGAGCTTTATCCTTTATATTTATATATACATATATATGTATAAAAGGCATCATATATGCATTTTATCTTGACGGAACCGAAACGTGCCTGAATGCCAGTGAAGGAGACCACGCCACATTATGCAGGGAACGTAGAAGCACAGAGCCTCCAACGCTAATACAAATGGAACCCATTGATAATAGCTGATCTGACGAGCTCTAAATACAGGAAAGCACAATTCTTGAAATGATAGATAAGTTATACAAGAGAGAAATGTGTCTAACATTTCTCTTTAGCATCGTTCATTCTGCAGTTAATAAAAACAACTCCCAAGAAGTATAATTTTCACCTTCGGTCTCCATATTCCAAAGGAAAAGCACTAGTCAGCGGTAAATAGTATGTGTTTTCAACCCAGCAATAGTTCTCCGTGTACTGCTCCCAAGCATCGGTAAACTGCGCAGGTACCCAACATTGAATCGGATATCCTTAGATGAACAAATCACAATAGATATAATAAAAGCTGTTTAACTGAATCCCATGAGAGTTCAGTCGTTGTTATGGGTCCTCTCAACGATTCAGCTCATTTGCTGCACGTTTTTTAAAATGATTTTGTGAAAGATTTTTACAGATCTACCTGTACAACTTTACTTATTTATGGATATTGAATCGATGTGGAACTTACCAACATACTGCTTGGCGGAAACGATAATGGCGAATGCGAAGATTATCGCTGATGTATAATGATAATTCAACTTATCGACAAAATCATCATCTACCCTCGGATGAAGACCCTTGAATATAGCCGCCAGATAATACAACAACATCCCAGCAGATAGGAGCTGAAACGAGTTCTAATCACTTTATATTGCAACAATACCTTAACACATGGTATTTATTTGCATAGTACATTTACATTTACTTAGTTCGAACACTATTAATACTAGTAAAATATAAAAAAAAATAATTTCATCGAACATAAAGCTGGTGGCAGATGATATAGCGCCTTTAAATTCATGGAAGCCACGAGTACATCGTGAAAAAACAGAATCCGTTCATGGTCCCTTTGCTTTAGAGAGATCAGTGACAGGGGCAGGCTAACAATAGGAACATTGTACACAAACCAAAATTGGCGATGACGACATACACAAACTTGCACGTGGGCCCATTTCTTCTTCTAGGATTGCAAGACACTTCATTAAGGCATTATTTTATAACATGTTGATGTAGTAACGGAACGTACTGGTAAGCATGACTGCCTACTATGACGTTAACAGAAAGAAAAGTGTGTGACTGCTTTATATTACAATGGCTGGAGGAATTCAAGTTATGCAACATCTGTGCGCAAAAGAAAAATCATGAACTCGCTGGTGAGCACACAATCACGGTAACAAAATCAGAGAAACGTGTGCGCTTCGGACTGACATCGCTGAAGCGACTCAACGCTGGTCACTTTGCAAGAGCAATGTGCAAAATGTGCAACAGAAGGTACCTTGACCGTGAGTCGCAGAGTTATTAACAACCCTTCTTTAACAGGTAACTACACCAAATAATAGAAATTGTAATCAGTGAAAGAGTTGGTGCAAATATCAAAAGAATCAAAAAGAGTCCACCTACTTTAATAAGCAAGATTAATACCGCAATACAGGCGAAGTTATTCCTCTTCATGCTGGTGAACCGGCTAAATCTTTCTCTCATCTCGAGGACTGACACGAAAGGCCGAGGAGCTCGACATGAGACCACCAAAGTCTTCTTTAGGCAATAATGTGATTCATGAGTCACATTAAATGGATAGCGAATAAGTTTCCCGAACTGAACTAATGACTACATGAGCAGACAACTTATATAATGACATGAATTCGCAGTGGTCCACACGTAATGATTAGTATAGCATGTCCTGATGCAAGTCCTTGCTGGATGTGAAGAGTGGTAGTATTTCGAAACTAAGGTCAAAGCCAAAACGTTCGTACATTCGTACGAAAAATATGGAAGACATGAACACACATGAAGCAAGGTACACTAAAAAATCGACCCAGTCTGCTCACTCACATCCTCGAATCCTATAATTATTCAAGGCATTTTGTTACAGTATAAGAGCATCATGTTATACAACTAATTTGACACCATTCTCGCTAAAGAGGTATTACTCAGCTGTTCCTAGTTTAGGACCACTTTCGAGAATCGGAAATCCCTCTTTACATGGTGTTTCGCCGAACAGCAGCACGTCGGGGTAAGGAAAAGGCGGTCGTTTGTGTCGTGTGTGTCACTCAGTCAAACTAAGGTCACTAACCATCGCCTTCCCATCAAATCATGTACATCGACGCAGGTGTACCACTCTGTGGACCACAGCCGTAGCCATCTTCAACACGGATAACTATTATAACTGACAGGTGATACTGCTGCTTCTGTCAATACTAGTAATGAGGTGATAATTTTAACCTACGATTTTGATTATGAGAATATTGTCGGTAGTGGATGAAGGACCTGCATGGTGTGGTGGTGAATGCGTCAGCCCTGGAAAGGGGAATAGCGCGTTCGTTCCCCACCGCAGACACCTGCGGTCCGGAGTTTTGCAAATATCTTAGCATCATCTTAGTAGTATTTCACATGATTCCTGCCGTGAAAAATTATAGTAGGCAGTAAATAAAATGGTTAAGATTGTGATTTCAACTTCAGCCTCAGCTTAACTGGGTTCGTTACCGATTTGGGCTCCCTAGATCAATCCCGCTGACGGGTGATTGTTGATGGCACTGATCGATAGAACTAACTGAGAGACAGGCGAAACGAAGGACCCACATTGTGTAGTAGTGAACGCGTTAGCTCCCGGAAAAGGTAATAGCGCGTTTGTTCTACACCGCAGACACTTGCGGCCCGGAATTTTGCAAATATCTCAACAAGGTCCTAATTGTCGGCAGTGTTTACCTAACGAAAAAAACCACCACACAGTGCTCTTAATTTATTTCCTTAATAAAATGTAAAAAAGGTGTCGATTAGTGAGCAATGGATCCCAAACGTAGTAAATATGTGACCTTTTCATCTAGACGAAAAAGGGCGTTGGAAACCACTGGAATTCGATGACCTTAACAAAAGTGTTGCCTTCCAATAGTTCATTTTGAAGCAAATATTTATAATCAAACAACATCAAATCGAATAAAATAGGCAGAGATGGTGAAAAAAGTTGTTTTCAACAATTTATTTAGTTTCTATTAGGAATAAAGATTTAATACTTGGATAGTTGGATGGCCCGTCTTCACTGATTGTGTGGGATCCAGCATAATTTCCATTGTTTCGGAGTTTTGTTAGCCACTGTGGTTTCCAGCAGTCCCGAGGTCAGCCAGGCCAAAGTCTGCTCCAGGTTGTCACCACCACAGTCAGTCGCCGCCCTTGTGGAACAAAAAGAGATCTGCCACCATGCGAGTAGTTCGATACCAGGACGGTGGTCGATTTTAGTGTTGGTTTACTCTTACTAGGGCTTCCTGATGGAAACACAAGACTCCTTTTCAGCCTAGGAAACACAGCTGGGGGATGAATCCCACCGCTATATATCCCAGTCCGGCACTCAAAACAACCTGCCAATCACAATGAGGTGGTAAAGCGTTGAAGTATTTAATAAAAAGGTGATTTCAGTAGAAATAATATTCGAACACAGTACTGGACGATGTTTCATGGAAACGCTCTACAGCAGGGTGAGCAATTTGAGATAGACAGAGGAGTACAGTGACTTTGGTTACCAGTGTAGCACCATTAATGACATCAACGCTATATTGGACTTAATAAAGTCCTTAGCAATAGGTACGGCATGTTGATGAGAAATTAAATGATGAAGTGAAGTAATAGCAAAGCTGTTAACGAGGGTTAACGTGAAGGATCATGCCACCCTTCATAGGTTCACTTCTCTCACACATTTTGCTATATCGAGCTTTGATATTGAAGCGGTATGGCAAGAAATTGCAGTGTTATAGGTGACAAGCGAACGACAGATTGAATCAATTAGTTCGACCGCTACCGTATACAGCAGAAGCGAACAGCGATGTTGATTAATATCTTTAGTGACTTTATACGGTAACGCCGTTAAATGCGAGGACGAAGGACAAACTAACCTTTCTGTCCTTGTTGAGATATGTTTTGGAGAACTTAGTGTCGTACGGAGCGGCACTGGACGGATGCACAGGATAGCGAGATACGTGGTTCAAACGCTCGCATTTCTTAAGGTTTGTATGCTGAAAAGTGTAATTAACGCGTGAGTAATACTAGTAAGGATAACAGATGAGATGAGTGAATGAAAATAGGGAACAGAGAATGTATTCCGCTGCTTATATTTTCGTATTACACATCGTCTGAACACGAAGATTTCCAAAGCATGGAACTGGTGAAGGCAATAAAAGATCAAGTCTACAAATACGTTCTTTATGCAAATTGGTTTCTTCCTTTGCGTGTTAAATCGAAAGACTAGTAATTAGCAGGAGAAAAAAGTCCAAGTGAGCAGCTTCAGTCAGCAATTAGAAAATCTGTGTTGAAGCACTATCTGTTGAGAAAACACGAGAAGCACAATATCACATCAGCGTGATATTTTCTAACGTTAATCGAACCAGCGATGACTTTCAACGAAAAAAAGTTTATTCCACTTCTTCCTAACTAGTAAACAATGTAGCTAGGCAACAGTCAAATGGCAAACACATTAAAGGAAGGAAAAGGACCACATCAAGTGAAACACATTCTATAGTGAAGTTTTCTAATGCCTGAGACCTGATACGCCGGGTATACGGGCTGGTAAGGAGAATTTCCTTCATCCTTGCGCAAAAGAAACTTCCAATTCAAATAATCTATAAAATTTACCTCTTATGCAATATAGAAGTATTTTATAGAAAAAGAAAAGTTGTTAAATCTGTGCCAGAGCTGCTTCAATACAGAATATCTCCTTAGGATTGTTTTCACTAGGATAAAGATAGTGCATGTAAGTATAAAGCATGTCAAATTGCATTTCTAACCGATACTAGACGGTTGTCCTTGGAAAATTCGTTGTCCTTTGTCAATGTTCATGTGAACACTAAAACAACTCCTCTGGAGAATCGCTGAAACGATGTTAGACCATCTAAACTCCATCAGAAAGCAGCTTCAAAGGACACCGCTTTTAATTTGGCGACGCACGGAAAATAAAGTTTTGTCGAAATACGCCAGTGAAGAAAAGAGTATATTACGGAGTTAAGAGCAACGTTGTGA
This sequence comes from Angiostrongylus costaricensis, assembly GCA_900624975.1. NCBI lineage: Eukaryota > Metazoa > Nematoda > Chromadorea > Rhabditida > Metastrongylidae > Angiostrongylus > Angiostrongylus costaricensis. The sequence continues at coordinate 59,839 of UYYA01004018.1, read as the reverse complement.
AGTGATCAAGTAGACATAAATCATGGTGCGACAAGGACAGCAACAAGAAGAGACACTAATTAGACGGATAGAAAATGCACCCACATCGTCGTAGCGAAATCACCATAAACACAAAAACACGTACATATACATATATACATATATGCACGTCTGCGTACAAACATACATATATACATACGTACAAACATATGTACATGCAAACATTCATACATATATACACACGCTCTGCGTCTACTGTGGTGTGCTGCCTGGATTAGCTGGCTATAGCAGTCGTTCGGCTCGGCCCAGAAGCTAGAATGAGGTCAGATGATTTGGCTGCTGCCGTCGTTGCTACTGGTGCGTAGTGAGAAAGCGCCCCGAGGCTCTACTAACAGTGTTAGCTGTTGCCACCGCCCGTCGATGCCCGATCCGAGCAGATGCAAGAGACACTCACGCAGTCCACCTAAAAGCGCCGACTCGCACGCGCTCGATTTAATTTGGGATCAGACTTTCACAGTGAGAACACAAGAAACGAGATTCGCTCGGCTTTCCGTGATTACTGTATACCTTAACATACGTGGATGCCACAAATCTTTACGATTATATGAGCTCTGTTGCAATCTCTTGCGCTTGAATTGCTGATGAATCCAGTCATAGACGACGTGCTATAAAACGTAGATAGAGCAGAACATATTTGAGTTGATTCCGATGCTCCAGGATTCAAATAAACTTCCTCAAACCTTGCCAGGAAGGAAAATGTAAGATAAAACCGCTTTCGTTATAGCATCAGACTGTGTGAATGTGTCAAGACAACAGACCCTTGTCATCGTCTGGGATTCTCTTAATGGATTACATGGCCAATTCAGTGCCAATAAAGGAATTCACATAAAATACTTGGAATAACCTAATATTATATAAAACTGCTTGGCAGTGTGTCCCACTAAGTTCAAAGCATTAATAAATCCTACTGACCGACCGCTTTTTAATTATAAGCTTTCAATTGATAATATCGTTCAACGGCTGTAGGGAATCGTTCGTAGAACGTCTGATAGTAGTGAGAAAGCTAGCTCGAAATCTCTTTCTCTGCTTTCCCGCAAGGATGCACACGTTTCTGGCAGGCAAAAAAGAATTAGTTGAAGGATAGCTTGGGATAACGGATACTCCTTAAGAACAGGAAAGAGAACAAGCACTACTAGTGAGCAGAGAAGGTAAATGTAGTGGTTAAAGTAAAGCGAAAGAAAGAGCGGTAGCAATAAATAGTACACCCAAGAAAGATGCTGCTCGGCCATGTCGCATGTTGGAAATCGATTCCGAAGCTGTGTGGTTGAAAGTGATATATGCATCAACGCGCACAAATACATGCGAATTTTCCCCAGGTATTTCATAGAAAAAATTGCTGGAAAACATAGGGAAAGAACGAAGAAAACAGCTAAGGTTATTGGCAACAACGAATACTGGTAAATGTTATAGCGGAAAGAACTAAAATTCGATCTACGATTCTACTAGCTTACGGCAAACTTAGCAAGGCAGCTAGGTAGAGGTCTTGTGAAAGAAGGACATCGAGGCACGTCTTCGGAATAATGACACCATTAAGGTGGAGTTATGCAGCGATCAAGTAAATAAATCAACGAGGAGACGGCTCCGTTAGCCAATAATGCAATTACTCTTCCACAAGTGCACGCACGTACTCGATTTTTCTTAATCGCATTCTATATGACATAAGTTAATGCACGTAATATATAATTTCTTCTTATAAGATTAATAGGAAAGATATCATTCAAGATTAACATTGAAGTGATTTGGTTCACTGGTATATCCACTGATCTTCTTAACTCTTGGCGAATAAAATGCAATGGGCACCAGAAGTGGTTAGCCATTCAAAGAACGAATAACAGAGCAGACGTCGGATATGATTTTTATTGTTTAAACGTACCATATTGTGCATAATTCGACTCGAAAGAGGCGGTGGTGTAGCATTCAACGCGCCCTCCATACTTGTTTAATTAAAGGACTACAGTACGCTGAGGAATATTGGTGGTTAGTTCATCGTTGTCGAACGGAGCATTGAGCAGCAAAAGTGCAATATGTTATGTACGTTGACGTTAGAAGGACATGAAATCAAAGTCAATTCTCTTGCAGGAATTGCTTTTCCAAAGGCGTTAGTATCATTTGCCTTATTAGTAGAATGCTATTGGCCAAATTTGAGCTGATGTAACAAGAGAGTGCCCAAATAATTGCAATGAGAACACCACATAAACAAACCTAATGGTACGGAATACTGTAGTTTTTTAGTTACGCATATTTTTCTCATGGTATTAAGAGTATGTAGATGAAGTCGGATCAATGAATACTACTAAACTAAATAACGACGACTGAGCTGAAGCGAGTAACTCACCGCGGCGATCGTCTCCAATCGGACACGCATTTAACGTAGAAAACACAAGGAAAGTGTCTTTTATTCGTTGACTCATTAATATTTCATAACAGTAAGGCAATTAAATGTTCACATAGCATTTCTAATCGGTGTGTGGCTTTAATGTCAGTTTAGATTCGTCGACAATTATCCAGGCAAGGAAGGAAAGCGAACGGATAGACGGGATGCTTTACAGCGATAGCTATAGGCGAGTACTACTATGTCGTCGCTTTTACAGAAGTTGGTCGGTAAAGCAATGGCGTTAATGATTCGGATAGATTACAACATTATTATGCCTTTTCATAGATAAATGCGTACAGTAGGAAATGTACACATAATGAAAAGGTAATAAGTAATTGTTAAACGTTTAAGTGACTAGATATAAACGGCGAAGAAACGCAGTTCGGCTGAAAAGATTACACTTAGGATATTTGTTGGCCAGCCACCAGCAGCGTTGTGGCGAGCCGAGCATGACGAGTGGCAAACAATAGACCGTTGTAATAGAAGAGGTATTTGTTACCAAAATATAAGAGGTCGAGTTAGACTCATATTGACTAAACCAATCAGTATCTTTCTTTCTCTGAAAACTTTAATGCCATACACTATCCCAACCGTTCTTTTTCTCGTAACCTTGTGAACCTGTGATGTTGTCATGGGTCACGTCTCATCGACGAAGTGAGTTTAATCAACAAGCCGAGTACATTCAGTTTCAAAATCAAGATTCTGAAGAGTACCACTCAAAAGTACTACAAAAACAGGAGCAACAAGGCAGCCAAGTAGTAGGATCAATTTCGGAATTCATATCTCAACATTTCTAATGCATCAGAAATGGAACATAACCTATGTTTATGTGTTGCTATGTTGTTATAACATATGTTATGAGTTTACCACGCTTTTGCAAGAAGGCTGCTTCCTAACACTCAAGAAGGTTCATAAACTCTAGGAAAGCTTTTGAGAAAGCGGAGATTTCCTTCGTTCCGGTCGACCGTATATGGTACTTTGTGGTGGTCGACGAATTGTAAGTTTTTTCCTCTCAGAGAAACATATTACATCCAAGCAGTCTATGAGAGAAATCTTCAGGTCCACTGTCGTGCAAGAAAAGGAAACGAATTATGTAGAATGGCGTTCACGTCTATCTGGCATAATTAAGAGTTTCGGGTACGTGGATAGACGTCTATCACAATATATAACTTTTTATCTACTGCCCATTATTTTTTCAAGGTAGTATTTATGTAAAGTACAACCATAATGATGGTGAGATATTTGCAAAACTTGAACCTGAGGCCAAATCGAACCACTATTACACTTTCCGGGGTCTCATGTGTTACGCACGACACCACTGGTTCTTTCGTTTCGCATTTCTGTCGGCCATTCTTTTTATACTAACGGTTCCATCAGCAACCACTAAATACCGTTAAAAGCGGGATTTCAGCAACTACTAAACACCGTTAACGGAAATGATGGCACCGTTAGGGTAAAAATAGTGGCTGAAAGAAATGCGAAACGAGGGCCTCAGTGGTGGTGTGCGTAACACGTGAGCCCCGGAAAGGGTAATCGTGGTTCAATTTGGCCCAGGGCTTAAGTTTTGCAAATATCTCAGCATCATTGTGGTTGTATTTCACATATACCCTGCCGTTAAAAAACAAAAGGTAGTAGATTAAAAGTTATATACTGTGATTGAAGTCTATCCACGTTTCCAAAACTCTTAATTATGCCAGATGGACGTCAGTGCTGTTCTATATAATTTGTTCCCTTTTCTTGCACGACAGTACTCAGCACCGGCAACAAGAAATGATATATATATATATTTCTTTATATATCTTTCTATGACTCTTGCATCCTACATCTTTTTTCCTCAGCAGCAATACATTCCTTTTCTCGGTGGAAGTACAATCGTAGATAGCTTCAATACAAGATATAGATAAGAAGTGTAAAATTGTTACTAATAATCGAATGCAGAGATTTCTTTTGAAATAGCTCATGAAGGAAAACGTTTTAAGAAAAAAGTTGATTAACTGCATGTTTGCAACAGCATGACGAAAATTCGATGCAGCAGATCACATCTCATTTCCGTGGATCCATGAAACACTAGGAAACGTGTATAAGGGAGTAAAAATATTTCAGTAATACTCAAGGGTTTGACAAAAAGTACAGTGGAAAGTAAATAAAGTATAAAGAAATACGAAAGAGCTACCCGGATATCTAGGGCCAAATGTAACTTAAAGGGAGCTCAGTAACAAAAAATCGGAAAAAGTTGGCACCGGAAACGTCAAATGACGCATTAAAGAGGCGAATAGGAATTCTCCGATGAAACGTGTCGGAATCGCCAGTTGAATGAACGAGTAAGGACAAATCTTTAAGCAGACGCTAAGGCTCGCTGACCACAACAACAACAACTACTACTACTATTACTACTACTACTACTACTACTACTACTACTACTACTACTACTACTACTACTACTACTACTACTACTACTACTACTACTACTACTCCTACTGGCAATTGACATAAATCGTTCAAAGCAGCTGAATGAGACACGTGGACGACAGGCAGAGGAACCGAACAGTCGCCTTAGTTTGTTGAGTACAGTCTTTCTAAATGCAGAAACGAACAACACTACATGAAAACTAGTCATGCATTCATTACTCGGTTAAAGCAAACTGGGTACAGTCTTTCAACCCTATGTAACAGTTAGGCTCAGCATACTGCCCCCTTGTCCCTTATCGGAACACTAGAAAATTCATGAGCTCACAGTGGTATAAGCAGTCAACGTAGAGCAGGATATATGAAACGGAAATAATTTATGGCACTGCGAATCACGCTCTTATAAGACACTGAACAATAACGAAATAAGTACTGTTATGGTAAGCTATTTTAACAAATGAGAATTTCACAAAATAATTAATCTCTGGATGAACTAATGGCATTTTATGCATAACAACAATGGAGAGCTCGCACACGAATTTTCGAGCACTCTTAGATTTTTTGTCCAAAGTACGATAAATACTAGTAAAGTCAAAAACTGGTTGAGCTGAATCAAGTGGACGTAAGCAGGTATGGAACAAATACCACTTGTAGTCGCAAATTTCGTTCAAGAACCACTCGTTCGCTTGAGCTACCAAGGAGAAAATCCATTTTCCACTCAAACTCACCCTATTCTTGTTAATTAGTTCGACGATTGTGCGGCACTCAGTGCTCATATCCAGCTTCCGTTGCGCGAACTCACCGAGCCGTAGCCGAGCACGTGAGAACAACAAAAAGGACACACACAGCACAATGTACCTATTTTACTTCATCGTTTAAGACTACCACGAAAAATCATTCGAAATACTTGGAAACATCTACTTGCGAATGAGCACTTGATGTATTCCCATTCTTTCAAGCTGAAAGTAACAGCTATTAGGCAGGAATTTCAGGAAGAGTTGGACCCAATGCCAATTTGCGATTCTCAGATCATTCCCGTTTAAAGATGGTTGTTGATAGCACTGTTAGGATAAAGAAAACTGGTTGGGCGAAAAGCAAAGCAAAGGCCTCCACGATACAGTAGGTAGCACGTGAGCACGGTAATGGTAATCGCTGGTTCGAAGTCCACTTGGGGTAGTGAGTTTTGTTCATTTCTCAGCAACATTTTGCTTTTAAAAAGAGTGTTTGGTTCTAGACACGTTAATGAGAACATTGTCTATCACAGTCCATTTCATGCTACTGCTCGACGAAAAAAGAAACTACTGTAAAATTACCGACTTCCTATATAATGGCGTAATGATTCTGTTTTAGCGTGAGAAGCCCAGCGCGAAAGCGAATTTATCTACTTCTTCATTCCGAGCTCTGAGGACAGAGTGATTCAGTGAGATAGATATGCCAGAAAACCAGGCGCGGATTTATTACAACTATGAAAAAACTGCAAATAAGAATGCTTAATAACTTTTAATAAGGAATAGCTGAAATAGATTTTTTTGCAAATGCTGGTAAAGGTATGCAAGCGTTACGTTATGAAGAAGTTGATTCTCAGTGAGATAGAGGTATAGAGATAGAGGTAGAGATGGAGATAGATATATAGATAGATAGATAGATACATAGATTAGATAGACAGATACATAGATGGATAGATACATAGATGGATAGATAGATAGATAGATAGATAGATAGATAGATAGATAGATAGATAGATAGATAGATAGATAGATAGATAGATAGATAGNNNNGATACATAGATTAGATAGACAGATACATAGATAGATAGATAGATAGATAGATAGATAGATAGATAGATAGATAGATAGATTAGATAGATAGATAGATAGTTAGAGAGATAGATAGATAGACAGATAAATAAATAAATAGACAAACAAATAAACAAATAAATAAGTACACAAATAGGGAGATAATGACGAGGAGAGACAGAGAGAGGGACGGAGAGAAAGGGAGAGAGAGAAGTCAAGGCAACCATGGAAAATCCTAGGCACTTAAAATCTCCAACGAAGTATAGAATGGCTTGAAAAATTGTGTTAATGTGACTTTGTATACGAATGTGTGTGTAAATAAATGTCTATACATGCGTTCTCACGAATCTTTAACTTTGCGTATGTCAGAACTTTAATGTAAAGATGTAAATCAATGTGAATGTGTGTCCACAAACAGGTGTGCATGTGAAAGCATATGTGTACGTATGTGCTATGACTTTTTTGAGCATGCGTGTATGTTGATGACTGCCTTGCGAGAGCTGCGTTTGTTGCTGGATTATAAGTACATTTTATCTCTGCGATGTTCGATGCTTACGAGGGAGTAACAATAAGTTTCTTTAGATTAACGTTTGATCAAACAGCGCTCCATTGTTAAGTGTGCACTCTAAAAAGATTCGCATCAACTTCCAGTGTTAACGAACATCAGTTAAGCGAAGGTAAAACGTTATTCACCGTACCTCTATTCAACAGTATAGTTTCGCACACGTACCATACGATAATAAGGAAATGCGGGTCACAAGCACACAGGGATATTACATCGCAAGAGAGGAGGTATCTTGCGGTGCCTCCTGTTTCTAGACGAAAACTACGGTAGCCAAGAATGAGGGTGGATTGGCACGAAGAGTCACAGTTGATGGTGATGAGATTGTGAACGAATATAGAGAGGATTCAGGGCTGATTCAGCTATATTGCATCTACGCACCGCTCTTCGAAGATGTACTTTTGGCAAAAAAATTTAGGTAACTTACGCACTTTATGTGTCATTATGAAAAATCATTACGTTTTATTACAGTAGACTGCCACCTGTCTGAAAATACGAAGTGAAAAATGCTTCAATTTGGCCACATTACTACTCATTTTTCTGCTTTCCCTGTTCATATTTTAAGTGCCGCGTAATCAGAATTGTGATATATGGAGGCAGTGGAAGCGACAAAGTTAGAGTAGGGCTTCGTAAAATATCGTCATCACGGAAAGAACCGAGGTTGGACGGATATATACAAAGACTACACCTAAATTTCACCAGGTCAAGTCGTCAGATTGTAACCAGTTATTAGACACTCTGGCCAACACATCATATAAGCTTAAGGAAGACTGTTCCTACTGCACATTATGTTTTCGAAAACGTCAATTTATCGAGGTACTGACTTTGGGCAGCGTGAGCTGAATACCATAGCCGACGAATATATCATGGAACAGTTTTCGTTCTTTTTCATTTTAAGTTTGCCCATATCTTTGAGTAAATCACGTCAAAATACATTACCATTGATGAATTGAAGACATCAGTGCGACACATGCTATCCAATGTTATCAATTCTTAAGTAAAAGGTATTATTTGAAAGAAACATTGCAGATAGGCCATAATGTGCGTGGTTATGAAATAGAGCACGACAGCCTTCCTTATAAAGACAGTACTAAAAACTTCTACCTGTTAGTAAATAATTAATGGATATGCTTCACGCGACGTGACTCAGTTAGTCGTGAATACGGATTAAACAAGATTACAGTTGAAACGGATGATTAAAAGGAATCCGGTTAAATAAGATCACAGATGACACAGGTGATTAATGAAAAGATTAAAGAGAACAAAGATTTTTATAATGAAACGAGATAAAGTCTTCCTAATAAGAATGACTTCTCCGTCAAAGAGCAATTAGTTTAAAAAAGGTTCAAAAATTGCACTTTTGTCCTGCAAATGAGTATTCAGGCAAAATGGTAGCGCTTGAGTTTACATATCCAGTTTTTACAAGGTACTTAAGTGGAGACAGTACTAGCTGGTAAAAAACGATGCGGTCAAACAGAAATCTTGAAGAGACACGATGATGAAGAAAAAGTGAACGAATGAAACCGTTGTAACAAGAGGGGAGCTGTGGCTGTTTCGCATGGCATGGAGGCAAATTGCGCAGTGTCAGAGGGGGATCGATTCTCCCAACGAGCCTCCTAATTATCGGAAAGATTCAAAATGCAAATATTTGACGTGAGTGGCGTACAGCCGGAGACATCGGAAGTGATTACGTAGCTAACGGCGGATCGACAACGACGACTGCCAGAAGTAGTTTTCAAGATGGATAAAGCTCTAAAGTTCTCGGCGTTGATCAATCCCTGAGGGATGCGCCATGCATTCGACTTCATTAAGCATCGTTGGAGGTGATTGAATACATATCTGGCCTTTACAATGATTCGCGATGGCCTACCGATGTATCGAGCCAGTGCTGCTATCCTCCCGGACAAGTCTGGTACCAATTTGCCGACCCCGGAGGGATGGAAGACTTAGTGAGCCATGGGCGCTGGGATCGAGTCCACGTGTGTGCCGCAGTGGTGTCTCCAACCACTGCGCCACACGCGCCCTTTCCCATATTAATATTAATACTGTGGGTTATTGTACGCAGTTCCAGATGGATATTTATTAAAAATGGAGTAGCTTGCAGTTACGATCAGAGTAAAGTGCTGGACACGCAGGAAGAAGACTAAACAGCACAGCTATTGCCAAAGTATTCATGCCAAATGATTCGACTGGAAACTCGATAACAAGTAAAATCGATGACTGAAAGTAACAGTTCTGTTTTCGAAACCGTTAACATAATATGACAAAGGATGGATGTTAAAATGCTAAAGTGATATCTCATAACAGCTGCTCGAAAGATTACGGTTGATTGTTTTCTAACATTTTATTAGACGAAAAATTAGCACACGTCAGATTGGAAATGCAGAACACAATTCATGAACAGCTCATAACTATTGCAGTTGAGGATATTAATACTTAAACCCCTGACAAAGTGGACAAAGGCTAAAACGACAGCCGGGTAATAAACTTGAGCATGACGTGGCGTAACCCTTGAGAGCAAGTAAAAAATCAGAAGACTTGATGCTTGATAATTGAACGGCCCGTCATCAAAAGTTGTGCGGGCCCCAGCATAATCATCATTTTTCGGAGATTTGCTGGTTAAGCTATTATGGTTCCTTGGAGTCCCGAGGTCAGCCTGGCCAAAGTCTGCCCCAGGTCGTCACCACGACAGGCAGTTGCAGCTCTTGTGGATCAGGGAGAGATTTACCACTATGCGACCTTGGTACCAAGACTGTGGTGGATCCTTGTGTTAGTTTACTCTTAGCTAGGCTTCCTGGTGGAAACGCTAGACTCCTTCTCAGCTTGGGAGACCCTGCCGGGGGACGAATCCCCAGCCGTGCATCGCAGTCCGACACACAGGAACACCTCCCAGCCACGATGAGGCGGGAAACCGTTGGGAGGTTGGAAAAATCAGAAGTTTATATAATTCCACGGTTCGATTCAGAGAAAGGGGATAGAAACAAGATGATATTGATTTGTTCGTCTGAAATGTCTGTGAAATGAAAAGATGAGTGATCTGCTCAATGTTGAAAATGTGCTGTGCAAAGACAAGCCGTAGGGCGTCATGGAAACGTCAATGCATGGAATCGTCGCGTTCAGGCGCCAGCGCCCATCCAGGGCTATCGCCCGCCTGTCACACTGGTCTTATCCTCCAGCACATTACACATCATATCATGATTTTACTATTCATACTACTGTCATATGTACAAATGTACGCTCAAGGTGAGTCACTAGATTTCAAGTAGGAAAGCTGCGGCGTGCCACCCGAGCGCCTTTTCTTGAGAACCAGCCGAATATACATCTTTAACTTGCTCAAGTATGCATATAAATTAAGAAAGTTAAACTTACTAAAACCAGCACCCAAAGCTATTTCTCGTGATTTAGTTTTGCTGATCTTTAAGTAGTAGTGTATGTGGTCGAATATTTTCCGAAGATAGTCAAGACACATAAAACATGCGCTACAACTCTAAACAATGATTGGATTCGTCTTATATCTAAAGGACACTTTGTCTTTCGAAGTGCTGGCCCCTATTCTTCTAGGTATCAAACTAACAACGTGCACTTATCGTGAAGTGCTCTAATGGAAGCTTCTTAGTTCATCTATTCTAAATTATTGTTAATTGACTATCAGAGAACTGATAAGTCACATTAGGACTCATGTGTTTTGTTGTCACTATTATTCACAAAACTTTTTTTTGCTATTCCTTTCAATAGAAACGTTTTATAGAGACATTCTCAATACGACTAAAGAATTCGAAATAGTTCAAGCGCCATTCCCAATGATATAAGAGTCAATTTCTGCTCCTATGGAAATTTTTTAAACACCCAGATCATGACACTAATACATGGAGACGACACGCAGTCATCGTGAGCTTAACAATGGACAAATTTTCGAAATAATTCCGAAGAACCCAGCCCTATGGTTCTACCCAAATAGGCACTAGACAATGTTCTCCGTTTTTGGGCTTCATTAGATCACGATGGTGTGGGAGAAACTTCCAAGGGCCGCAAGTGCGTTTTGAATCCCAACAGCAATGTCTGAATAGATTCATAGCTGTCTTCGAAGTGTTTAGAATAGACCAGTGGCTTATTTTGACGTTTTACGAAGAGCAGCTTGACGTAGGAATCTTATCGAGATACGTTGGAGTGAAAAATAATCTTCCAACTAAAAATTTTCGCAACTAGAATGGAATTCAAAAGAAAACGAAAGACACAGCTCTAACTACATTTTAAATTATCACTAGGGAACAACACGGAGCCCAGACCGTTCAAACCTTCTTCGCTGTACTATGTTCGAATTGGTGAGCTCTACTACTAGGTGTCATATCAGATTACCAGTTAGTCATATTACTACACACAAATCAACAGAATTAGCCGCACCGATTGTTCTCGACAACGATGAAGAAGTCGCACGACGATTAGCGCTAATCGCCAACGATGCACTGACCGCCGCGAATGCGTTGCATTTGCGACAAAAAGCGAACTTCACAAATGCGTTCAGTGATCGAGACATCACCGATGGAATACGAGTTGAGGTGAGACGACAGTTTAGTCGAGAACAATAAAACTTTACTGCATAGAAGTGCTGTTAGCGAAGTAAATAACAAACAAAATGGTCGAAATCACCTCTAGAGTACAGTGTCATAATTGGTAGCGGACATAGTGCTACACTCTTCCTTATTTATGCAAAATACTAACGTGATTGTTCAAGAAGTAGGTGGCAGACGGCCGGCGCGCGTCGTGTCGCGCGTATTCGCGCGAAGAAGTGTGCGACCATTGGCAAGCACTCCGAGTGTACGACGGACGAGGCGCGACCGAGTTCGCTGACACTCAGCGCCCACTAAAATCGATGTCTGACGTGTGCGTGGAAAGCAGAGACGAATGGCATATCTCGTTGTCTACATTTTGTTGTTTGCTTGCGAGTAGCCATGGAAACCAGGTATCTGCTTACGCCACACCCCAACCACCTTGGATTCATAGAAGGCGGCGGTCACTGAAATGATAGAACGCAAAAGAATCTGGCCGAAGGGAACGCACAACAGCGTCCGCATCCCTCTTTGAAGAGTATTTTGTGTTTTATCTATGTTTGAAGCCAGCCGTTAGAACGGCAGTAAAGCTAAGAAAATCGTTTGTGAACGAGTCGATACGATAGCGTTCTGGATGTGGCCAGTTGTGGGCCCACCTATTAGAAATCGTTTTTTTGTCTCTATAGGAACTCAATGCCCGAAAAAGTTATTGAGCTCTTATGAGATATATGCAGGATAAACACTGCATTTTTATGGATGTGATTTGGATTGTGGAAGCGTTAACTTCGTATAAGGCCCTTTTTTATCGATATTTGCTTAAGGGCTGCTGAAATTCGAAGAGAGAGAGAGAAAAGGCTACTTTACTATACTAACACGAGAGGCTTACCCATATCATTCCCAGTTATGACCTTAAAACTTGGTCGTTCTGTGGATGCCGTTTATTGTGCATCTCCTGTCATGTGGTTACCTATAAATCTTGTCCGTGCGAGCTGAATATCTACATCACTTCACATGAAAAATGCATTGTCATGAAGGTATAAGCGACGTGTCATTGGGACGAATGCATCTTTATGCTAGTGGCCAATCAATACCAATCCGCGTTCTCATTTTATTGTCATATAATGGGTTTTAAATAATGGACAGTCCTTCAGTATAAAGTACGAATTATTCAATCATTTCGAAGTCCTGTGAAACTGCATATTCAGATTGTGCGACGTTTGCCACTCAAAAACCAGACAGTCATTTACTTCATTGTCTACTACAGAGATGAGCCGATACGTGGAGATGTGAGTTTAATGAAAAAGCATTTATGGCTTCGCAAAACTCTAGCTTTAGATTATGGCAAACGATATGAGCTTATTGAGCATGCAACACATATCTGCTATTCTTCAATATCCACTGAATCGCGTCATAGGTCAGTCGAATTAATTCTGAGTTAATAATGAGATACATAAACGAAGAATGTTTCAGCTCAGAAAGATCTCAATCACGTTCAGTCCTCGTCATGGTGGATCATAGGTGACTATGTAATTCATCATAAGGTATTAAAACGACGAAAAAACCGTATTCCAGCTCTTGTCATAGGATCTGGGATACTTATTCTGTGCTTCGGATGGTGTCTCTTATTCATTTACTACAATTCTTGTGGTGCACAACAAATCCCTTACGACATTCCGAAGACTGTCTACCAAAAAGACGACGCCAGTCAGTGTGATTCTTCAAATACGAACAACAGTAGAGGTCAACAGGCACCAAACTGTGAGAAGGCAAATGTGTTTTCCACGAAAAACGAGACCAGAACTAAACAGAGGCAAGTTAATTTTTTCCCTCATAACAAAGAAACATTAACTGGTGCATAAAACGATTAAATTGAACTCACGGCTGTTGTACGTTTAACCTGTTGGTGGCAGTGTCGGTCATGAGGTAACCAATATTCCATAAATCAACAGATGGATGGATTCGTTCAGATCATCGGTAAATGACTGGAGCCCACGGAGACAAACAACATCAAGTTCTCTTCCCGCCTTAAAAAGTGGTAAGTTGCTGGCGATTTCTTCACAACACTCAACTACACACTTAGTAAACGTCGAGTAAACTGGATTTTTCTCGTCATAATAGAGGGAAACACAAGCAGCGAAGAAAAAAATTGTAAAAATTACGTGTCTGCCTCACCCTGCATCAGGACCAATTTCCGGTTTTACTGAGCAATTTGAATGCTGTGATTTTCTAAAGACGAATTCTTTCGAGTAATATTCAGAGATTGACGTTGTTGGGTTTGGAGTAGTCGAAAAGCAGATTTCTTAAGGAATAGACATGTATGCTCTTCGAAGTTATAGGTCGTAACAGTGCACATGGTCAATGAAAGCCATAAGAGTAGAACAAATTTGTTAGAGTGATGGAGAATTTTCTTTGTACAAAAGCCTTTCGTTTTTCATTGAGACTATAAATGACGATGTGGTGTTCAGAAGACATTATTGGCATTAGAGCAGAACAGATGATCGGAAAGCAATCAACTAGTCCAAAAGGCAAGTTATTTATTTTCAAATTAAATTAAAGTATTTTCAAGCGAAGAAAGTTTGTAACATAAAAGAGGAGTATTGGACATGGCAAACAATATCACGCACATTTGTTTAGTTGCGTGGAATGAATTTATGGGGAAAAGCTGGAGAAAGACCATTATTTTTATTGGAAGTGCTATGATGGCGCTGCAGTGGTTCATTGCTTGGCAAGGAAGCGTTCATGGGAGGGTGATTGCTATGCGAAGGAAAGATACAGTTGATAGAGTAGTCAGTGTTAGAAAGCAGTTCAGAATTTCTGCTTAAAAGCCTATACAAGAATAAAGTTTTGACGGAAGTCGTCATTTTCCTAAAAAACCTGTTGGCAACGCGCAAGCCTCCCTCTGATCCATGAGGGCTAGAGCCGAGGGACTACAAAGGAACGGCTTAATACGACATCATCGGAAATGCTGTAAAAAACATTCAATCAAAAATTTAGTCAATGAAAATTCTGCAAGGGACTTGTCCTACTTCATTAAAACAGTCCATCCAAGTACAAACTTAAGGAACGTTGTCGTGACATAGCTACTGGCAATGTATACGTGTGATGACATATACGGGAAACAACAAATAAATGAAGAAGTACTCAGGATTGCTGGCGTTAGCAGGACGTTAGTTTCTCAACGCGCATTAGTCAGTGGCCGGGTAGCTGCTGTTCAAAGAACTTCAAAGACCTATTTTCTCATTTTTTAAAGAGTTTGAAGAGCCTAAGTGTTCAAAAATAGCAGAACGCCTAGGGCATTCTGTGTTTTGGCATTTTTTGAGCGGGAAAAATCCGATTCTCTACCGATCCACTTTCGCTTATTTTAAACGAATTCTAGATTTGGATTTAACAAACCTTTTTACAACTTAGTAGTTGAAAGTTGGAGGCCTTATGGGCGTCCCATGAATTCATTAACACTGTCCACCCAAGTACCAACATTTGAAAAAACGCGAATATGCCGAAGGCCGTGTATCGAAGGCGAATGGCAACTATAAACCTGTTCCTATTCTTGATCCTCTTGGGAATCCTATAATATGGAAAGTATAACGATTCCCTGTTTATGGAGAACGAACAAGGTTGCAGGTTGAAGTGGGATGTTAGTGGGATGCAATGAAAAGGAAAATTAGTGGTACTTATGAAATGGTGACCCACCCACCATTAAGGGATTTTAAATCATTTGAATGGAAGCTGTCGTTGGTATGTCACATTATGGTTTTCCTTGGTACATAAACCGACAGAAAAAAATTTTGTTGTAATAGACGTGTCTAAGCATTCGTCGAGCCAGAAACCTGGCAGGTTTAGTGATTTTTCATGAATATGAAGGTGTCGTATGTAATAGGACTACATTCTACATTTTTCGTATCATCTACTGCATTTTGTATGTGTTCCTGAGTATCGCGCTACAATGTACAGCGTGAGGACTTGTCCTCTAAGCAGACTCCCCCAAGCTGAGAAGCAGTCCGCTGTTTCCATCAGGAAGCCTAGCTAAGAGTAAACCAATACCAGGATCCACCGCCGTCGTGTTATCAAAGTTGTATGGTGGTAAATATCCCTCTGATCCACAAGGGCTGTGACTGCCTTTCGTGGTGACGACCTGGGGCAGACTTTGGCCAGGCTGTCCTCGGGGCTCCGTGGAGCCAAAATGACTTAACCAGAGAAACTCCAAAAAAGTGGAAATTATGCTGGGGCCCGCACAACCAGTGAAGATGGGCCGTCCAAGTACCCAAGTAAGTATTGTATTTTGGAGAACATTTACGACAATGCTTAGTGAACAGTTAAAGTAATTTTTTTCACCACTGCAAACAATTAGACTTTCAATTTTTATGAGCAGACATAAGTTTTACCACAATATTCATTCACAATAACTGACTCTTCGGCGGTTGCGTCTTCTTCAGAGCCTGGAAATGGCAATGTTACCAATAAAGTGCTCAGGCGAACGCTTTCATAATCTAAGCAAGTAAAACGTATTGCATAAATTTTCATTCACATAGTGAACAGCTTCCTTTAAACACTCACCGCCTTGTCCTTCGTAACTCATCCAGATCTGGCTCAAATAAAAAAAATCAGCCTGAGGTGTCTCACGAGATCACGCATCTTTGCCGTTTATTTTTGAATTTCTGAAATTTATCCGAAACGCTTCCAAACTTATGCTCAAGTGTTTTTGGCTCCTGTGCGAGAATAATGAGTTTTATTTCAAAACTTTTTCCTTATGATTTCGTGGTCCATGGGTGCCTAGTGGAGTATTAAACTGAGGTAGAGTCCTCACGACCGACTTTCTTTTAACCTCGGCACTGATTGATAATTCGATATTTTCTTCAATAAGCAGACACGAGGTTGTTATTATAGGATTTATTAGGATACAATAGCTGACGTTTCGGCGGTTTCGCCTTCTTCAGAGCCTGGAAAGGTCAAATTGAAATGCGATCTACCCAGCCAAACACTTTCGCAACCACAGCAGATAAAACTTAACAAACAATTTTGCATTCGCATAAGAAACAGCTTCATTTAAACACCTACCGTTTATTTGTTGTAAGTATTTAAGTTAGTTGATGGATAGCAGCCACACATACATGGACGAGGACTGTGTCTGTGTCAGGTCATTGGATTAGCCTGAGGTATGGCGCCAGGTCACGCGTGATGACAACACTCCTCCTCGCGGTTCATTTTGAATTTTTGGAATTGATCCAAAACGCTTCAAGAGTTTTTCGCGCTGATGTTTTCGATTCCTGCGTAAGGATAGTGACTCCTACCTCAAAATCTTCTCCGTTGTGTTCCTGTGTCCTATGCGCGCCTAATGGAGTATTTTGTTTTAATTTAGATTTACCGACTAGGTGTTCTTTTATGCGGACGCGGAGCGGTCTACCCGTTTCGCCAACGTATTCGTCCCTGCACGGTTCACAAGAAAACAGATAGACTGTGCTCGAACTCATGCAATCACCGTCTCTACCGTTAGGGCAAATTATGCAGTTTTTCGTTATGCATAGACGGTCATATAGACGGTTGCGAACTAGCTGGCGTCGTAGAGTGCACGATGAGGTAGAGTCGTCTACCAATTTGGCCAACGTTTTCGTCCCAACAGGCTTCACAAGAGTTTGGACATATCGCACCCGAACTCGTGCAATACCGTCTATACCGTTAGAGCAAGTTATGCAGTTGCGCTTTTCAATTAGGCGGCCACACAAGCGTTTGCAAACTATCTGGCGTTTTAGAGTACTCGGTGTTATTTCAATAATACTACCGATCTCTATAAACTGACCCCTTTAAGCAACGTCTCATAGTTTTAATTATTTCGCAGGGAAAGAAAGACGGCTTAAAGGGCTCCTTGTTTCCTCCAGACTTACCCTTTTGGAGCGTCGTTTTCCACTAAACCATTCCCAAGTAGCTACGAGTTTGTACGTCTCTAACAAGCGTCTTTTTATCTGTGTAGGGTGAGAGCGGAGGCAGTGAGCCAGTATTTTCTCGTTGCTTTGCTTTCGGCACAATTCAGTGACGAAGTTATTTTTGGAAAGTTTAACATGGGCGTTCAAGATTAGGAACCAGCCCTTCTTCGGTTTCCGTCAGCTGAAATATATGTGATTCGACTGTTAGTTTAGCAATGCAAAACATTTGCTCACATGCTGCTGTGTTGAGCTAATAGCGAAACAGTCGTTAATACACATACAGCAAAGTGGTGCCCGGAGATCCGGCACGGGGCTTCGACGTTCGACATGGCCTAATGCCCGTCACTGTCCAATTGCACGCCCTCTCATTTGTGCGTAATATTTTCCGGACTATCTGAAGACAGCAATTTAGGCACTCTTTTAATAGAGCCGTGAGATGCTAAATCGACAACGATGCGTGTTTGTTGCTCCTTGATGTTGTATAAAGAGCTCGAGAATGGCTACGAGAGTGGAATCATTCGACACGTTTGCATAAAGAGTAGTGACGTTGAAGGAATCCATCAAGTCCGCTTTTAGACCGGCACGACGCTAACGATTCAGAAACATATGGGTATGGTGAAGGAAGCAAAGGACACCCAACTCCATGCCCAACTTTTCGACTCAGCGATACTTCATGCTTCAACGTATGCGTCGAAAACCCGGTCGATGGCCAAGCAGGATGAAAGATCACTCAGCGTTATTGAACTCGTAGACGAAAGGACGATGCTAGGATTAACCACTGTCACACAACTAAAAGAAGGGACCCGAAGTGCCGAACTACATCAAGGATAAAAAATCAAAGATGCAGTTCAGTACATCGAGCAATCGAAGATAAGGTTGGTCGGACACGTAATGTATATGAATGTCAACCGATGGACAGGAGCTCTAAGTGACTGGTTTCCTTGAGATGTCAAACGCACTGCGGGAAGACCACCGACCCGAGTCAGAGTTCTTCACGAAAGGCCTAGAAGAAAGATATGATGCCCAACGGGTCCCTAGAGCTAGCAGAACCCAGTGGGATGTTATTCCCCGCGACAGCGAAAAGGCAAAAATTACTGGCGCCCGCTGGGTCACTCGACGGTCAACAGGGCGACAGGTGACAAGTGATGGGTGTTTCTGAGTTGGTCTTTAAGGTGTTTCAGCAACTGGATGAGTATTAGTTTTATTAAACATGCTATTCAATCCATGGGCCTGTCTACACAATCGATGATTCATCCAACCTTGAATGTTAGGGTCGTTAGACTCAATATCGCAGTGAATGTTAATAAATGTTAGTAAATCAATTTCAATTTGTGAAATAACTCATGGCTTTAAACCTGACGCATATAGACCTTTTGTTCAGTTTTGGTATTGACTTTTGAATTCCTTCTTAATAATGGCCGATAGAGGGGAGGATCTTGGAGACGTATTTATGTTATCTTGACATCTATCTGACAAAAAAATAATTACAGACTCTCTACTTTCATCAGTAACTGGCAGTCCAGGAGTTTTTAAATTTACTAGCTATATAACCTATCGCATACTACGTTTTTGAGCTGCCGTGATATTGGAACTAAACTTTTTCTCATTGTAGTGGTTAAGGAAGTTGAGACTTTCGTCCAGGAATATGCGAAAATTACCATCTGCTGCTGGGGTCTTGCTGTCCAACGAACTCTCGAGAAAAAGAGGTTAGCGATAATGTCCCTAATTCACGGTTCTCATTCTTATGGCACTGTTTTTCTCGATGAACAATAGCGAGGTTGTTATTACAGCATTTGTTGATACTCAGTTGCTGACGTCTAAATAGTTTTGCCTTCTTCAAAGCTTCGAAAGTTCAAGTTGACAAACAATGTATGTACTCTGCTATAAGGTTTCGTAGCTTCAGCAGACAAAACATAACAGAGAAATTTTTATTCGCATAGTGAACGGCTTCCTTTAGAAACCTTAGCGTTTTCCATGAGTCTTCCACTTATTCATGGAGACAAACCGCACAGAGTTTTACATGCAGGAGTAATGTGCCGAGCCCAGGTCAGAAAATCGGTCTGAGGTATGGCGTAAAGTCACGCGTGATCATAAGGCACTCCTCCTTGCGGCTCATTTTTGAATTTTTGGCATTGATCCAAAACGCTTCAAGAGTTTTATGTGCTGTTATTTTGAATTCCTCTGTGAGAGTCGTGAGTAGTTCTTCAAAATCTTTTATCTTGCACCTCCGAGTCCAGTGCGTGCCTTGTCGAGTATTTGGTTTAACTATAAATTTGCCGGTTTGGTGTTCTTTTATACGATCGTATAGTGTGGTCTTACCGTTTCGCAAATGTATTCGCCCCGCACGCTTTAAAAGACATCAGATAAATCATGCAATCACCGTCTCTACCACAACGGCTATTTTCTCTTGTGCATAGACGATTACACAAGCGGTTATAAACTAGCTGGTGCCTGAGAATATCCGGTGGTGTTTCTTGCACTATCACCGAAGTCTCTAGGCCTTTTTTAAGCAACGTTTTATAGCTGCACTTATTTCGCTGAAAATAAAAGACGTGATAAACGGGACATTATTCTCGCAAGAATCATTGTTTGAGGGCGTGGTTTTTCTTCTAGACTTAACCCGAAGGAAAAAAAGCAAAATGGTGAGTGTATAAATTGCTGAGCTTACACGAGGTTGATAAATTAGTTTTACTCGGCTAAAGTTTCGGTGTGCCCGTCTTCATCAGAGCAGATGATCCAAGTCTATGGTCCACAGCTGTTCGTCTTTTCGAGGTGACTTCTTCGTAGGCGTATCGAGACGGATGTCCTTCAGTGGAACACCGCACGAATGATGCATGCTCACGCGGTAGTCCTCTTTTACAGGGGCGGTTGTTGTGGATATCACTATCCGTTCATAATAATTTGTTTTCCAATAAATAATCTACCCTACAGCAGTCAATATTAAGTTAGCCCGCACATTGCATAATATATTGACTTCTTCAGGG
Source organism: Angiostrongylus costaricensis (assembly GCA_900624975.1). Lineage (NCBI taxonomy): Eukaryota > Metazoa > Nematoda > Chromadorea > Rhabditida > Metastrongylidae > Angiostrongylus > Angiostrongylus costaricensis. The sequence continues at coordinate 39,213 of UYYA01004018.1, read as the reverse complement.
TTGATTATCCGCTGAAAATCAAATTATTGCCAACGGATAGTAATATCCAGAACAACTGCCCTGTGTAAAAGAGCACTGCCGAGTGAGCATGCATCATTCGTGCGGTATTCCACTGAAGGATCCGCCTCGATGAGCCTACGAAGACTCCACATCGAGAAGACGAACAACTGTCGGCCATCGACTGGGACCATCTGCTCTAATAAAGACGGAGACGTCGAAACGTTAGCCGAATAAAACTAACTTATCAACCTCATGTAAACTCAAAAATTTATACACATGTCGATTGCTTTACTACCGAGTTTAAATGTGGTCGATTTGAAGAAACGGTGAGTGTTTAACACAAGGTGTTTACTGTGTGAATGAAAATCTATGTAGTAAGTTTTATCTGCCGAGAAAGTGCTTGCCTGAGTACGCCGCAAGTCAACTTGGCCTTTCCAGACTTTGAAGAAGGCAAAACCACCTGAATGCCCGCTATTATGTATTAATAAATGCTGTTATAACAACCTCATATTTGCTCAACGAAAAAAACAGTGAACTACTGATCAATGCCGAGGTTAAAAGAAAGTCTGTTATGGTATATTTCTTGGTTCTGCTGAAGATGGTGTATGCAATTTGTTTAGTAGATTGGCAAATTTTCTACTAGGTTACTCTAGCATTGTAACTAGAGAGTTACAAATCCATATTGACCCACCCATTATTCTATTCCAACAGCGATCCTCAAAGTAATGAGCGCAACTGTATTCTATCGACGCGCACTTCTTCAGTTCAGCGAATATCTTGTGCTGCTTGTATTGTAGATAAGTGCAGTGTACTCGCATTTCGATTTAAAGTACTTGGTAGACTGTATTGTTAATGAAGTGAGTCGCTTTCGCACTATGAAGTTCTGATCAACTCCGTGCATTAAGTAACGGTGGAGACATAACGCCTGCAAGCGAATCCTGGTACTACTTGCATTCTATTCGCTTTCCTGGAATTCATCGTCCACAATGGTCTTCGAGCATTTTGCGCGTTGTTTCGGCTGCTCTTTGAGGATTTTGTTTTCTTTGTGAATATAATAAGTGCTAGTCGAGTTTGTTCTCCTTGCAGTCTTGGAGATAGCCGAGCTAAGGCGTTCTCACGTGGATTGGAGAGGAACGCTGGGTTGTGGGTCGAAGCAGCGCTTGCTTTCCAGGTGGACTGCATCACTCGTTTACCACTATTCTTCCCGTTTCCTATGCTGGATGCCCATGAAAATCCAGTGCTAGACTACTTTGACAAGTTGGAATTATTCTGCTGGTATGTGCTTTGAGAAATGAAAGAGTCTTCTCGAGAAATTCTTTCCATTCGCAGTACTAACAATTGCATCAATTCGCATTTGGCTGTGGAATTTCTCGAATCGCGAGTTCACAACAGGTAATTCTGTGAAAATCACTCGCAAAAGAGGTCTAAGTTTAGCCTGAGGAATTATGGCCGATATTTTGTTACCGTCTTATGATCATTCTTACCGTAAAAAATGAAGTAACTATGTGATTTCCATTCGCTCGCTTGCCTTGGAAGCGTCCGTCACCACTGCTCTATTGTCGCAGTCCTGACTGATTTCACTTGTAGTGATTTCGCATAAAGATCTGTGCAAATTAACAATTTTATGTATGGGAAGTCAATGACGTTCGTACATCTATTTGCCATTAAAATTCAACTACAACTATGCCAAGATATCTGCAGAACGTGGACCTCAGCCTAGGTTTCGAACCTCTTACGGGGTCTCACATGTTACTCACTGCACCATTTAGACCTTTGTTTTGCCTTTCTCTTAACCAGTTTTTACCCCTATTGTTCCAATGAGCACGCACTTTCAACGGAAATGATCTGGGGAGCGCAATTCTTCATGGAACCCAGTTAAGCTGATACTGTAGTCGAAATAACATTGTCTAACTTTTTATCTACTGTTCATTATTTTTTCTGGCAGGGTATTATGCATTTTGTCCCAGCTTAACTGGGTTTAATGACGATTTGTGCTCTCAAGATCATTCTCGTTGGCGGATGATTGCTTGTAGCATCGTTAGGACAGAAACTGAGAGCGAGAAAAGCAAAGCAAGGGTCTCAGTGGTGAAGTGGGTGACACCTGAGCCCCCGAAGAAGGTAATTTTCTGCTCGAATCTGGTCAGGGATCCAAGTTTTGCAAATATCTCGGCATCTCTGTGGTTGTATTTGAAGGAATGATTTGCCATGAAGAAATAATGGATGGTAGATAAAAGTTAAACATTCCCATTGAAGTTGTATTTAACGTCTGCTGTCTCATATTAAACACATAAAGGCATGAAAAAAATAAAGGATGAAGCTCTCGGCGTTGACCAATGCCTGAGAGATGCGCCATGCATTCGAGTTCACTAAGTACCGTTGGAGGTGACTGAATGCGTATCTGACCGTTACAATGACTCGCAGTGGTCTACCGATGTATCGAGCCTGTGCTGCTGTCCTACCAATCTGGTACCAATTTACCGAAAGGATAGAAAGCTTGGTGGGCCATGGGCGCGGGGATCGATTTCACGTGTGTATCGCAGTGGCGTCTCCAACCACTGCGCCACACGCGCCCCTAAAAACCAGTACATCGGTGTGAATTCAAAAGTTCCTTTCTCACAATTAAGAATATATTATCATTAACGTTAGCCTAATTTCTGTTCTTCTTTGAACGACTTCACAGTTTTTCCTGATCACTCTAGCACTCTGTATTATCGGCAAGTTCACTTTGTCCACTTATTCTCTGCCTAATTTTCAATACAAATTGTATTTCTCGCAAATTAGCAGGAATTTAATGGGTTTATATCAATGGACTATGTTTGTTCTAAGCTCAGATATGCCACGAAGAAGGTAGAAAACCATTAATTTTCCAATACACAAGTAGTGAACCACAGCAACATTGAAGCGATAAGCAAAAAAGCAGATGAAAATGACTAATAACGAAGGGCTAACGAATAACCTACCAAGTATAACTTTTCATCTTCTATCCAGCATTGTGTGAATTGATGACCACTGATTACAGCATTTTTTGACTCGCGTTTCGTAGGTTATAATAAAACCACCAGTACTGCGGAAAAAACTGTTTTCCATTACTCGCGGAGTGCATACCAACAATACCACAATGCTCATGTGGGAGTTGTTTTATACTCGCTGTACCGTACCCCCACAGAGTTAGCATTCATTTCGCAAACAATAACAGAAGGATAGTAAAAGTAGTACTCAGCTCTATAAATGCTATATATATGCCTTTATAAAAGGGTGCCGTGCTATGAAAGCGCTTCCTTTCACCTTACGATTAGGTAGCAAACAGGTTGAGTTTTGTGGAAGAAATTTTGCTCTGATAAGATGAAATCTTCTATCTTTTTAAGCCGACGGCGTATGTTTTTTTTTCTTTCTTACTTTGATGCTCACATTTCGAATAGAAAGACAGATAAACATGAGGAATTTCTCCCATTATGACATGGTGGTGTTTGTCAGCACATCTATGCTTCTAGCTCGCTGCTTTTCCACTAGAGATTTTTAAAAAGCTTGAACACTATATCAAACTTTTTAAAAGCTTTAACTGTAAAGTATTTAAGATATAAAGGTTACCGTGTAGAAAGTGCGGGTTCGATTAAGGCAACGGGTTAAAATCTGCTGTATAATTCTGTAAGTTTAGAATTCCTCAAATATTGAAGCTATTTAGAGAACTATAGTTAGTTATCGGAAAGCAAACTTTGAACATAATTTGTTACACATTGAATGATGTTGGTCAAGCGTGATTTTCTCTGTGAAGTCCGAGCTAGCGGGAGTATGACGTTCCACGGTCATCAACTCAAGCGGCTGCTGGCCTTTGTGAACTGAAAGGAGATGTGCTGTCTTGCCACGCTGTTTCTTCTAAGACATCAGTGATTCCTGCTATGGCAGCGTACGCGATAAATTAGTCGCTCGGGTTCTCGATCAAAGAATAATAAGTGAAATCCCTCTTGGTCATAGACGATAAAGGACTATGGATAGTGCTTTGATCATTCCATGAGAGATGCACCATGCGTGCATCTTCTTAGAGATGATTGAACGCATATTTGACCTGTAGAATGATTTGAGAACGACTACTGATGTGTCAATTCAGTGTTCTTACCCTCTCAGAGATGTATCATTTTGCCAACTCCAGAGAGATGGAGGGCTTGACGAACCTGCGGCACAGGATCGATCAAACCAACATCGTGTATTGAAGGGCGCCTCAAAGAACGGCGTTACACACGCCAATTACATCTGCCTCTTTAATCAGTTATAGACAATCTACTTGACTGTGGAAAGAAGTTATATAAGGAAGGATTCTGCGATCTCGTACATCCAGATTTTCCGTATTCCGCTCGATAAACGTACCACAGAAGTTCCCTGAACTATCTCCCAACTAATAATTCACTCCGACATTCGTTCTCTAGGTATAGTTAGTAGAAACCTTTTCCTTGAAGCATGGTTTTATTAATCATCTCTCTACCTACAAGAAAAATGGGTTATCTTTAATTAATACCATAAACCACAGAGCCGACACGAGGGTAATAAATTTGTTCCACTTTGCCAACGTTTTGAGGTCTTTATCTTTATCAGGGCCGATGATTCGAGTCAATCCATGGTCTACAGTCATTCATATCGAATTTTATCTCTTTTAGTGGAACATCGCACGAATGAGGCATGCTCACTCAGCGCTTTTTTATACAGGACGGCTGTTTTTGACAATGACCATCCGTTGAGAACAATTAGTTTTTAACGGTTAATCCATATCCCAGCAGATAGTCATTATCAACAACAACCGTCCTATATGAACGAGAGCTGTCTGGTGGTAAAGTTCCGTTATTCAAGCAGCTGAAGAGGATCCGGCTCGAAACGACGAAAAAGACACCACATCGAGAAGACGAACGACTGTGGACCATCGACTCATATTGTCGGTTCTGATGAAGATGAAGACGTTGAAACCTTAGCCGAATAAACATCTTTATCAACCTCGTACTAAGCAATAATCCAAGAATCACTAATATCGAGGTAAAATGACGGTCCGCTTAAAAATATTTATAATTAGAGGTGCAGAAAATGTCGCAGAATAAGGCGAATTGGAGAAAATTGTATGTCTTTGTCAAAAAAGAAAGAAATGGTAAAATAATTGTGCTTAATCAGTTAAAGATTTCTCTTTATGCAATCGTAATGTGCTCTTTCTTCATATTGACGTAAACCCTTTACAATTTCAGACTCAAAAAAAACGTCAAAGAGGAAAGTCGATGAGCTCCTTGTGAGTCCGAACGATACTGCTGCCGCAGAGGGAATGCGCGAAAATGAGATGCATTATCTTGATCCAGTCGATAATGTAGAGGTTGTTGGCACTTTAGGTAATTTTGTCGAAAAAAAATTCTCTTTTAGATTCTCAACAAGGCGGAGAAATCGGAAACCAGTGAAAAGGCAAAAAGTTATGTTTACTGTTTCCTCATCCACCACAACAATTGCATTGTAGTTGTGTGTAATATCCTGACATTACAGATTTCCATTGAAGTCATATGTAATGAGAGAAGCTAATCGTACTGTCCGACCGAAATCGGCTTCAAAAAGTCGACCATTTCGAACATGGGAAGGTGAGCAACGTGCTTTGGTTCATTATTAATTCCTTCCATCTGTATCGCCTGCCATCGCTTTGATCGTCCAGTGGCTCGAGTGGGCAACCTTCACTTACTCCCTATCGTATGCAGGAGTAGTTCAGTGGATTATGCTTGTTCTAGGGACTCTTCGAGCTTCATGTCTTTTTTGAAGAACTCTGACTACGTTGTCGCTGGTTTACCTGCTCTGCTTTTGGCATCGCGACGAATCCAATCGCTAACGGCTCCNGCTTGTTCTAGGGACTCTTCGAGCTTCATGTCTTTTTTGAAGAACTCTGACTACGTTGTCGCTGGTTTACCTGCTCTGCTTTTGGCATCGCGACGAATCCAATCGCTAACGGCTCGTGTAAATCCGTTGTCGCTCAGATGCTTTACGTCTCCAGCGCACTTTATCTTCGACAGTATGGGGTATAGAGTTCGAAACAATCTCTTTGTTTTTGATCGTTGACGTAGATCTGAGCCTTGGATCCCTTTCTTCACGTAAAACGAAGGCTCTCAGCATCGTCCTTTCGACTGCACGTTCCGTACCACTGAGTGATGTTTCGTCTTGCTTACGCAGCTACCAGGCTTCTGACGCAAAGGTTAACGTGGGAAGAATCGTGGAATTGGAAAGGCGACCACAAAGCTCGTTGTTATTTTTGCACCTCGCTGGATCTTCAATGATCTTGAAGGCTCCCCAAGCACCTCGCTTCCTCCTACTGAACTTTAGAGCTAAGTCGCTCTTCATATTGATTCACTACCCGGATTGACGTAGCACCAGGAGATGTGTATTCTTTCTTTGATAAGCTTACACGAGGTTGCTATTATGCTGTTTGCCCAGCGATGCTCTTTTATACAGGATGGATCGCCAGGTGAAATATGCCGCATTCGGGAGATGCTCTACTGAGGAAGATCCGGCTCAATACGAAGAAGAAGACGCCACATCGAGAAGTCGATCAATTGTGGACACCATCGACTCGGATTGAGGACTCTGATGATAACTGAGATGTCGAGACGTTAGCCGAATAAAGATTATATGTCAACCCCGTGTAGGCTTATCAGAAAAAGAATACATACTGATTGTTGATACCGACGTTAAGGGAATGTCAGTTGTGAAACATTCGCGATGTTTGTTTGGTTGGGTGTTAATGAGGCATACGAAACCAATCCTTTCTTCGCGAACATCATTTTTGTATAATTTATCGAAGGTCAACCTCTCCACAAACGATATCAAGGTCCGTTTCGCATAGCTAATGCATGATGTTATAAGAACGACATAATTACTAAGGCGAAGATGGTGTAAATGACGACCACCGATTTCCACTCCCACGTTATCCCGCTCAAATGTTCGCATGTCATTCTGGAGAGTGGTAGTAAATAATTGGGAATGTGGTATCGCCGTGTCCAACTCCTCTTTTAACGTCGATTTTAATAGTTTTACAGAGCAATGGTATTTTGCTGTGAAATTTTTATATAACTCAGGAAGAATTTTGCATACTGAACACGGATGTCCAGGATGTACAGTGCTTTCATGACTGCTTCTATTTCATTTTAGTGAATAGCTTTCCTTCAATCGAAGAATATGAGGCAGAGTGATCTCTTGTACTCTGCGATAATTCAATGAATGTTGTTATTGCGTTGATGGGATCTATCGTGCTGAATCCTTTTCGAAGCCCCGCTTGCTCATATGGCTGTCTTTCGTTCAGTATTCTGTCAACCCTGTTTAGGATGACTCAAGTGAAAAATTTGTTAACGACAAGCAGCAAACAGATTGGGCGAAAGTTGCCGATATCTTTGAGATCATCCTTCTTAAACAACAACACGGTTTTGACTCTCTTTCGTTGAGTAGGAGCCCTGCGTTCTGACGCATGAAGAGCTGGACCACTGTGTTTATGTGGACTTTCGGATGGTTCTTCAAGTGTACAGATTTTATTTCTTACTGACCTGGTGTTTTTCGATTCCTCAGTGACGAAATAGCACTAGGATTAGGAGCACTAGGAAATAGTGACGAAATAGCATGAGGATTTCGGAGTGTAGCACGGTACGACTACAGACCTATACTCATTTGTTTCATATGAAGACAAGATGATGTGGCAATTGAAGAGATCTACGTAGTAATCGTGAATAAGTTTCTCCATAGTCTTTCTGGAAGCTGTAACCTTTCCGTCTTTAACGTGGGAATGCAATCATCTTGATTTTGTAACATCTAACGCTTCGGTGGGCTTTGCAATTGCTTCTTCCAGCCTCTGCAGTAACCACCGTAACTCTTTGTTTTCTTTGTTTAAGGCATTCTTTTATCGGCTGTCTGCATTCTTCTGCAAGTTCGGGCGTGAGTTGGCAGTTGCCTCCAACTCTCGCGCTTGCACGCTGGAGTATCAATTCAAAGGGTTCTGAAAACGGATGTCTTTTGGTTATTTTCGAGCTCTCAGCTTTCATAGCGCTTACGTGAAGATGCTGAATGAGCCGATTGTATTCCTTTTAGATGCCAGCTAGATTTTTCCCAACAGCCTCATAACGAACTGAATAAATCCCAATTTACTGTGGTTTTCGGACTTAGTTTTTTGAATTTGGAGGTTTTTTATTCTTTCCACGAAAAATGACTTTTGCATAAAGGAGAGGATGGTCGGATTCCGTGTAGGATTTTGGGAAGACAGCGACGTTGGTTAGGCATAACATTAGGTTTACTACTATGCAGTCTATTTCGTTTTAGTACTCTTCATTGGGAGATTCGCACGTTTAGCGTTTAGTGGGTCTTCTGGGATTGCGAGTTACCACGTATGGTGCTAGTCGTCATTATAAATTTAGACAGCGCTCATCCTTTTCGTTTTATTCCAGCCCGTCTCTCCCAATGTGACGTTCTTTAGACGTTCTTCTTGACCCAATAATAGCGTTAAAATTTGAAATGATGACTTTGAAGAATGCGTGGTTTTCTCTGTAGAACTTCTCCAACATGACATAGAACATTTCGATTTCTTATTTGTTAGAGTTCAATGTCGGCGCGTAAACGACGAAGATTGTCGGAACCGATATTGATTCACATCTCCTCAGTCTTTAACGTCCGAGTCGGGTTGATAGTTTTTCGAATGAATCGATTTTCATGCCCAAACTGTTGTTGACGAGAACGCCGAGACCGCCGACTCCTCTGTGGCCGAATGTTTCGAGGAACAGTTTTTTGCCTTTGCCGTAGGCGGTCTGGAACGGGAGGTGTCTTATCGTCTCGGCCTGTCCGAATACGTCGTACCTTACTTACCCTTCTTAGCTGCATTGTCAAGTCTTGCATCGAGAACTCGGATGCAAGTTGTTAGCATTTGTCACCCATATATAGCTTGCTGAGCTCTGAACATGTTTTCTGGATATACTAATTTATAGTTTACCAGTCTCTGTCAAAGCAGATAAGAAGCCTAGCTGCTCTAGGCAGCTTCTAAACACCTCCAATATCTTTTCCACTCAGTTAGTTGCAGGGTTTTGGTCGAATTTATTCGTAGAATGCAATTCGTACAAAGAGCATACCCACGCACACATGCTTGGATACGTGCCTATAGACAAAGAAGGAATTTCCCAAATGCTGCAGAAACATGGAATCCATCCCCTATATCCATTTGCTTCTCAGGGAAGCATAAGGTCGCTTTTAGCACACGATAATTCCGCCACATAGGGACGCGCCACGTTCCCCGCGGCTAGCTGGCAGGTTCTCTTTCTTGTGAAGAAGATACGTGGACCAATTTTTGTTGAAATGCATAAATAAAAAAGTCTTTCCGACACTGATATTTTATTTTAAATAATTTCCACGTGAAATGGGCTTTTTCGAATGTTTTTAAGAACTCTCATGATTACCTATACTTTGTTCCTTAAAAAAGCCCTTGGAGGACCCTTTCAAAATTTCGATGGCCAGGAATTTGCGTGCTTTTTAGTTCCAACTTTTTAAATCTTTAAGGAAATATTACGAACGAAATGGGTGGAATGGCATGGAGCCATTACTACGCGGGTGATGCAGTCTCATCGATTTATTCAATTAGTGCAGTAAGTAAATCATTTGGCAAGATATTTTAATTTCTATAAGCAAAAACATATCTAGCGTTGGAATGGAATGGTTGAGAAGTACTTTATTATTTGATTGTTGTTCACCAAAGCCGAAAACCAAGATGAAAGAGTCACTAGTCAAAGAAAGGAAGCCTAAGATGTTAGCAGAATATCTTAGGTTACGTACCATCTTTTTGAAATTTCTTCTGTGATACTGCCTTCGAGTAAAGCAAGAAGATTATCCGAGTTTTTTTTTGGGAACTGTACATAAGTGTTTTAGACTGGTGCAAGAGCGAGGCATGTGTGAAAACAAGTTTAATAACCATAAGGGAAAGATACTCTGTAGAAGAGCTCTGCAATTTCTAATTGTCCAATATTTTCGCCCTGGTTCCACAACGTATCCTGGGCTCATCAAGCCCTCCATCTCTCCAGGATGCAAATTATTAGAAGACTTCGATAAGAGGATAACAACACTAACTTGGTATATCGGTGTCACCACAAGTCGTTGTAAATATTGTATATTGTGTATTGTATGTATAGGCCATATATGCACTAAATACCACTAGCGATGCTTGATGAAGTTTAATGCATGGCACATTTCGCAAAGATGGATCGCTGCCGAACCTGTTTTCCCTTATCCTAACCATTTTGTGTGATAATGCCAACCACCGACTTCCAGGCAGTTTCGATGAGCTAACATGAAGTCCTACTTAGGAACTTGTCTTCTCAACAACGAAATGTTCTTGACGAGCTGTCACGAGGTTGCTCACACGTATTTCAGTTTCCGATAGCTTATGTTTCAGCGAACTTTCCTTCTCCAGAGACGTTTTTCTATTTTTGCATCATCCGATTTTGCCATGGTTAACAGAAAGTTGGTCTATTGAATTCTCACCTGAAAGGTTACGATCTCAGTAAAACTGCCTCTACGCCCGTGCGACTATAACTCACCGTCACTGCTTAATCTCGTCTAATTGAAAATTGATTCTATGAGCTCGGGTGCAGCGTTATTAAAATTTTGTGAAGTATGCTTTGATGATGGCATGCATTGATTTCAGTGCATACCCTTCAGATTCTTCATGGAGCTTATTTGTTACATTTCTTCTACCAAAGTCATAGGTCATCCAACACAAACATTGTAACAAATGTGCTCTATGAAAACGCCTTGTCTAGAGTTAGTAATTTATATAAAATTTTTATGCAGAAAATTTTTCTATGGCCAGTGTGCTTTGCGGAAAACTAGGCATTTTGTTGTACCTTTTTATTTTCTGCCTATTATAATTTCGCGGCAGGGTACTAAGCGAAATACAACCACAACGTTGCTGAGATATTTGCAAAGCTCTGGACCGCAGGTGTCTATGGTGGGGAACGAACGCGCTATTGTCCTTTCCGGGGAGTAACGCGTTCACCACCACACCATGCGGGTCCTTTGTTTCGCCTGTCTCTCAGCTATTTCTATCGATCTTTGCCACTGCAATCACCCGTCAGCGGGATTGATCTGAGGCGCCCAAATCGGCATAGAACCCAGTTAAGCTGCGGCTGTAGTTGAAATCACAATGTTATACCTTTTTATTTTCCTTTTTTATTTCCTGTTATTAGAAAATTTTCCTTTTTTATTTCCTGTTATTAGAAAATTTTCCTTTTTTATTTCCTGTTATTAGAAAATAAAAAGGTATAACATTGTGATTTCAACTACAGCCGCAGCTTAACTGGGTTCTATGCCGATTTGGGCGCCTCAGATCAATCCCGCTGGCGGGTGATTGCAGTGGCAAAGATCGATAGAAATAGCTGAGAGACAGGCGAAACAAAGGACCCGCATGGTGTGGTGGTGAACGCGTTACTCCCCGGAAAGGACAATAGCGCGTTCGTTCCTCAACTAGGCATTTTCTCAAAGATTTCACCATTTTGGCGAAGTACAAGTTTATAGTCTAACTGTCAAGTCGAAAATCGAACGTGTTAAGAAATAGAACAAATTGGAAATTGGCGTTACACTGTCGCACTGGATTTGTCACACTTGACAAAAATTATATTCTCATGTATGTTACAGGTTATCAAGCATATCGTGTTGGCTAATTAATGGCTTGTCGCTCCAGGATTCCTAACATTAAATAACAATTAGTTTAACAAATAAATGCAAACAACTGTTTTTTGGAATGACAGATAGGTTTGCGTCAGAGATATTCTTTTTGAGCAAACGTTTTCCAACACTACTCCCTTTCAAATTTAAGGTGATGTTTTACTTGCTTACTAAAGTCTGCTATTCAAATAGCATGAGCGCTTCCGCATCCTTGTAAAAGGACATGGTGACATAGACGTTGGAGAGTAAATGTTGATGCTGCCGATATTTTTTCACGTCTGCCAGCCAATTTGGAAGTGTTTAGATGAAGGTACATGAGCGGAATGTGATGAAAAGAAGCTATTGAGCGGAAAGTGCACGATAAAATTGTCATCAGAAATGTTTCATGACGAGATCTCATTTGCTATTATAATTTGAGTACGTGAGAACTAACGAAGAAATTTCAAATTCAGTGTACTAGTTTAACTAGGTGACCTGCTTCGGATAATCTTCGTCGTTTGCTTTCATGAAGAGCGCCGAATTTCGGATTATTCCCTTGTCTGACATATGACCTTTTTGCTTTCGTAATTTTTAAATAGATGGTGATAAATCGATGGTCTGCTTCTATCGAAACTGCTCCTGGGTTCCATCAGTGTATGTGACTTTGTTCACGTCTCAACAGGCCTTTTATTCTGCTACAGGAATGGTGGTGTGGCCGCGTTCTTGCCGGGGTTTAGGTTCACTTATTTCGCAGATATCACATAGTTGGACTTGAACGTGCTCATGTCGCCGACAGAATCCACGTCACATGGACAGCTTCATTTCTAAAATAAGTATCTTTGTTTTTTTGGAGGATACTCGTCACAATTTCATAATATTCAGCTAATGAAATTTTCAGTTAATTCAATAGCATGGTTTTTTTGAACTGTGAGGAACGCCATAAAACACAACGTAATAAACTCTTTTATGATCCAATCAAGTAACAATTCTTAACATCTTTTCCAACAGCTTTTGAATTGCTGCAAATAAGTCGATGACAGAGTACAAAAGCCTCCTGAGAATCCTTCATTGAGCATTTGTGTCACCTGTGGGAAAACGATCTTGTGTTTTATAGTGAGGAGCGCAGCTTTCTTTTTGTTTTTGTTAGGGTACAAATTTTTACTACATTTACAAAGTTTGTCTCTACCATTTGTTTTTAAAGGCATCTGTCTAAAGTGTGAAACTCTTGTTTTTTCCAAATTTCATCTTTCTAGAATAACTTTCAGGGATACAAAATTAGAAAAGTACAACAGACTATCAACAATGAGTAATAGTCGGTTTCTAGTTACTACTTATTTTTCGTCTCAAGTTATCGTAAGGATCCACGACGGAAATTAAGAGCGCTTCTTCTAATTTCCTCCAGAGCTCTGCAAAGTATTTACGTACCTATGGCGACTATAGAATAGTTCCAGGTTGTTTCTCATGGTTCAGGCTTAATTTGAGGGAACAGAAAGCTTTTCTGCCTATGAAACTCAAAGAAAACTGCTTGCTATTGTAGTCAGCCATGTAGATGAAGGTGGTAATGGTGTAGTGGTAATCCTCTACACCATCCACTTATGTCCAACTTGATAGTTAATGAAGTTTCCACTCGCTTTTCCACACTCTACAGTTACCAATTGTCTTTCATATCAGAGAAGAACTTTGACAAGTCTACTCTTCATATTTATGTTTTAAAAAATTGTTCCCAGGATCGACTTTCTCTTAACCTCGGCATTGGAATATGAATGTGTCGTTTTCTTGTTCAGCAATCGCGAGGTAAAAGCCTCGCGATTGCTGAACAAGAAAACGACACATTAAAAAAATGTTTCGATAACGACGGACATGCTCATGGTGTTAATAGAAGCAAGGATAACAACAAAGCGTTTTTAAAGCATTGTTTAGAGTACACTGCAACACGCTCAGTACGTGTTCTTAGGTTCGATTTGTCACCCTGGTCTTATCAAAATTTCCATATTTCTGTGATTTAAAATTAGTATTATACGTCTATCGGAAAGTAAAAACGCTGACTTGATACATTGGTCGGCCTCCGTAAGCCTTTGTATGTTTTATATTATGTACGTCAGCCATCACCTTTATGATGCTTAATGGAGTCGAATGCACAGCATTTCCCAGAGGGATTGATCAACATTGAACAATATATGCTTAATCCTTCTCACAATAACAACATTAATAAAAGGAAGAAAGTCAGATGAAGGAATTCTAGTGGAAAACTTGACTTATAATATTCCAGTGCTCCACGGAACATCCTCGACCAGCGTATCCAATCGAGAACGGTGTACTACAGCTAAAGCAGCAAAGCATCGACGGCGGCAAACCACTATCCATGCTATGAACTGCTAGCCCTCACTTCTTAAAAATAAACGCAACATTACTTGTTATGGATCACTTAAATTACCAGGTTTTCTTTACTTCTGCTCAACGTGTTCTTTCACCGGAAATTTTATGTACTCTATTGAATAAACATATATTACACCATAAATTCTCATTGTAACATTTTTTATTAGTTCAAGTGTTCCTACTTCCAAATCTCATAACCTTGTGAAGTTCTCTCTGACGCAAAGGAATATAGGAGTGGTCTGACGTCTCTTCATTCAAATCTCACGAGCAATCATCATCTTAGAGCAATAGGAGCATCAATTTAACCAAGTAGATATATTTTTGGGATATGAATGCCTCAAAAATAAAATTATGCATTTGCTGTACAATACGGGTAACTGCTACTATTAAGCACCAATGAGACAGAGTGCCCATGTAATGCAAGCTTCTTTGATACATAACGTCCGCAATTAGTTCCTCCACTTCGACTGACGGTGATTTCTCAAAATGTGGAGCATTTCGGAAACCGATAGGGTTATAACTCTATGGAACGAACTTTGTTCCATCCCCTTAATTGTGAATGCAACTTTTTTACATTATATTTTCGCAGTTTCGATTTTCTAAGGCAAAGATTCAGGCAAACTGACGCAATATAAATTTTTGAATATTTCTACCCAAAACTCAAAGCCACATACAACGAGCACCAAACGTTGGAAGATATCATCATGACCGTACTGGAGAAATCCAGCTTGCAAAAATGCTTTGTTTTCATAAGTGAAACTTAAACGAAAAAAAGCGTAGAAAAATGCATTTTAGGTTTAAGAGTGCCGGATCATAATCATGGTACAGTACAAAAACCTGCGGTTCCTCAGGAAAAGCTTTGTGGATTCTAAACTCTTCTTATCCAAATTACTGGTGCTCACTACGAGCTGCGATACTTTAGTTTAGTTTTGAAAGCGGTCCTTGTTTCCGGGCAAATAAATTTGACTCATTTCCATGATCATAAGAGCTTTTATACTGTACAGACGATCACAATGGTACCATTGAATAGTCCGATATATCCGCCATGCTCTTCTGGCGTTCTTTGAAGACAATTTGGTAAGTAATCCGAAAAACGTTCAGTGTTTCTTTCTACTCTAAAGAGAGAAGAAGACATGCATATGCATGCGGCCAAGAGTGGGAGTAGGAGTAAAGTTTCTAAAAGGCTGAAATTGGTAAGCATGCTTATTCGCAGTTCTCTCCTTCAAGTCTGGATTGTTTTAAGAGATCAACGAAATTGACGAATAAAATAAATTCGTCCCCGTCTACGTCAACTGATAGAATTGGTTTGAAGGAGCAAATCTCAAAAAATGCTGCTTTCATACATGAGTTGTAGGAGTTATACAAATAACTTATTCAAAAAGATAAATAACTCACAATATAAAGAGAACGTCCCTAACCCCCTTTCTGTGACACCAGCACGTAATCCATATGTAAACTACAAAAAGTGTAGAAAGTCCATATTCAGAGATGTTCACTTTGCGCTCGAGCAACTAAATCATAGCAATTTCTAGCGTTTGTTCCTTTCCTGAGTTCTGAATATCTCAAGAACTTATAAACACTGTGTTCAAATCGGCCTCAGCTAATGTAATTCACTTGTGACTCGGAGAGCCGGTTCTTTTTGTTCTACCGTCCATTATGTTCTTCAACTCTCGTTCATGCATTGCATGCTAGTCGAAAATTTGGGTTCCCGGAAGAGGACTTTGTTTCATAGCTTAATGTTTTTCAATTCCCCATTAGCGAATGAAAAGGAGCGATGACGAACGACCTAGAAATATTTGGTCGCTAGACGTGGCTTATTGGCTAAAGTGAAGCAATGTTGTCTAACACGTTCCACCGATATCCAGCTATCGTTATTGACTTTAAACTTGCTTTACTCTCTTTACTTCAACTCTTCATACTTTGGTTTTAATGTACACTTTCCTTCACCAGTTTTCTTCCCATATTTTTCATATCTCCTTCATTATATTCTTCTTTTTAGAGCATTTTATTATTTGAAATAACAGTTGAATTTTAAAACGTCTTTAACGATCTCTTGAAGTTTTTTCACCATGCCGATAATGGTGAAGCTCAAGGTGAATTTCAGGTGGCCATTTTTTAGGGACGCGTTTTTCACAAGTTCTTTTGGTAAAAATCGAGTTTCACGAAGAATTTCTCTAAACGGCATCTGTTCATCCCTGTTTTCTTCTTAGCAATTGAAGAAACTAGTCCTCTCTGAGCAATTCTTAATTGTTTTAATATTCCGAAAAACTAAGCGACAAGCTGTGAGATATTTTCAAAAAGTAATAGTGACTAATGATGGTATAGGACATTTCTTAAAGAATAAAAGAAAAGGGGAGTAAACGCACTTTTTCAGAAAGATACGAGAGGTTTTCGGAATATTTTTTAATAAAACGAAACTGTTATAGAAAGTCTCTAAGATCTTCTGCTCATGCTTGAGTCACTAAAGGATGTTTTACGGAAACAGCACAGTTTGATCGAAAAAACGCAGAAGATTTCAAGCGAAAAAATGGAGTGGTGTGAGGATTGTTCATTATGGTGATGATCATCGCACGGATGAAACCCAGAATCAGTGATGATCCCAAGAAGGGAAGACTGGAGAGCATATTGAACTCGGTAATTGAACATCATCAATGAGCGAAGCCAATAAACACCGTGAACTTTGTTTGTTCACCGTTACAATGGAAAACATTTTCTATCGGAATAACGTCTGTCGACATATTTTTCTTCGGTCCTCTAATCCTACTGACTTTTGAGAAAACAAAAGTATCAAATACTTTCTCATTTCTATTTCTATCATTCACAGAACATCTGTCGAATTCTGCGATATAAATTGACTCCGAATTGGTCCTATTAGATAATAGGTAAAAACCTACGACAAGATTTAAGGCTGACGATAAGTGGAATCATTATCGTCATTCGTTTGAGTTTTTTGTAAACAGATTTTTTTTAATTCTTAAATAGGACTACATTTAACGTCATTTCTATTACGTTTAGCAGTCTGTACGCGGAATGTCAAAAAATTCGTAATTGCGTTTCGTAGTTTCGGTTGACGGAGCTTGAAAGAGTTATACGAATTGAACGGTTAATGAGGATACATAATCCGTCACATCAGGTTAAGCTGTGAAAAGCCTATTCATACTCGCATCGATATGCTAACTATGGTAATTCTGCTAGTTGTCGTCACTGTCTCAAAAACACAGGTAAGATTGTCATTCAGAAACTGTTTGATCTTAACTCGTATGAAATGCTGAGATATTTGTAAGACTCCGGACCGCAGGTGTATGCGGTGGGGAACGAACACGCGCTGTTGTCCTTACCGGGGAGCAGCGCATTTCACCACCACACCATCCGGGTCGATGTTTGATCTTAGTTCGCATTCCAATCAATCGCATATCTTCTGCATCTGTTTCAGTTCGTCAACTAAACATAGGTGGTATAATTTTTGCTACCGTTTTTCCTTATTGGAGTTCTTGCGAAACAAATGTTTTCACTGCAATATTAAAAATATTCCGTGAAAACTAAACACCTCGTACGCAAGCGAAGACAGTCTTTCATCATTGAATCTTTTTTTTTGATGAAAAACGACTGAAACTTAATAACGTAATAACAGCGCTTAAAAAGAACGACCACGTCTTCACTACCAATTAAGCCTGAAGAATTCTAGCCAAACTAGGCGAACAGCAATATAATGAAAATTATGCGGTGAATATCGGGAGAATGGACCAGCCAGCAATAAAGTACGGTGTCATAGTTGTGCGTTCCTAAAGCGCACAAATGAATTACGTCCACACATCTCAAATATTGTCTGTTAAACTCGAAAAAAGATGAAGCATTAAAAGCTGTCTATTTTGCTTATTTCAAAAAATTATTGAGGTTCCGCAGGTGTATGTGGTGGGGAACGAACGCGCGCTATTATCCTTACCGGGGAGTAGCGCACTTCACCATCACACCATCCGGGTTCTTCGTTTTGTCTGTCTCTCAGCTAGTCCTATCGATCTTATGCCATCAGCAATCACCTGTTAACGGGATTGATCAGGGGAGCCCAAATCGGCATTGAACCCAGTTAAGCTAAGGCTTAGTTATAATCACAATCTTAACCCTTTTATTTACTGCCTTTTTCTTTTTAATGGCAGGGTATTTTGCGAAATATAACTCGTATATAATGCTGAGTTATTTGCATTATATACGAGCTATATTTCGCAACATATTCTGCCATTAAAAAGAAAAAGGCAGTAAATAAAAGGGTTAAGATATTAGGGTTTCGACCATCGTTGCTCAATAGCACTTATTTAAGGAGTTACTTTCGCAATCCGTTTCATCTGGTAAAAGATACAGAATGCGACTTCAGTATATTTCTTTTTCTTATTCAGAATATCTACCACGCCGGAAAAGCGCTTACTGTAGAAAATGCATTGTACTACAACCCAATGCATCCCATGGAGGATACAAAACAACCACAAAAACAAAGTCAATGTAAGCCGATCACAAATTCTTCTATTGCCGTCACGAAAACATTTCCATTTATATTCGTCTACAGTTTGTTTCCTGAGCAATGATTGCGTTGTGATAGTAAGTGAGGTTATTTGTGAACAGACCATAGCGCTAACGTAGACGTCTTCTAAATTGCGAACTCTGTTCGACACGCGTACCAATTCCTATTTCAGTTTGGCTTTTGTCGAAACGCTGTCGATGGAAGCTATGTGGAACTGGAAGATTAAGGCACTTCTGATGTTTCCATCCTATCTGTGCAAAAACTGCCTCGAAAAGTAAACCATTAACTTTCTACATTCTACAAAAAGCGAGAGCTATCATTATCGTTTCGATGTTGCTTTGCTTCTACAGTAGCCATTGTTGTTTTGACATTGTAATGAAGTTTCTTTGCTATTTAACTGTTCTCATGTGGATATGCGAAGCGCAGTTTATTTTAAAGGACACGATGGCATTTTTCACTAGGTCCCTCAGTTGTCAGGTGTTTTAATGAGCTTAGTGTCTTTTATTAAGCCCATAACGTATGGCTCATATCAATCTTTTTGTAGCACACGTGATGCGGCATACGATGTCGATAACGTTCGGATACAAATCAACCATTGGGAGCGGTAGTGATACCATTCAATACAGACAGAGAGCTGGTTAGCCTACGCGCGTAACCCACCAAGCTTAGCACTCTTTAGCTCCCAAAGAATTAGTACCAGCCTTCTCTGGGATCACTTAACTATCTCCAATCCATGTGACGCCTTAGTGTTGCTCTTCCAGAATTGGCTGGGCAATTGGCCTTACAATAATTCGAAAACCTTTATGAAGAAGGCTAAAAATTCTTATGCAGCAGCCGAACCTATGCGCAAATTCGAAGAATTTTCAAAAATGAAGAATACAACCAATGAGAAGAAAAGAAGGTAGTGTGACAAGTATTGGGGTCTGAACGACGTATGATGTCCGGTCAGGTATATAGAAAATTTTTCAGCTGTATTTCATTTTAAAATTTCACAAAAAATGGAACAATTTTGAATGTGATTATTCTTTCATGTTTTGATTCCATTATTAAATGAAGTACACATCAAGGGTCATTTATGATGTTTATAAGCGCATGTGGGTGCCTGAGATTAACAGCTATTGTTGTCATCCTGTATGTGAATAGAGAACTTGCTTATCAGGATTAGGGCGACTCTACCACCACCCGAGGATTACGCAGCATCGTGGAAAAATAACTTAATATTTTCCCAGCTGAACAGCTCATCTTTATAAAAAAAACTTGACTTCGAAACGATTTCTATAAGTATTCCTTTTTTTCTGATTTGGCTGCTTTACTTCACAGTCTTCAGGTTTCCGTGACAGATTGTTCCCAACTTATTGCCGCAAGGGATTCACGCTTGTTTACTTTTCATCAGAAGGTGCTTTCACTAGGTTTTCTATAGCAAAGGTGGTAGGATTAATCATAGCTGAATTTTTGGCGAAAAATGTTTAACTCCTTGTTTCTTCTGGTGTCCATCACACTTCAACAGCCAGAAACATCCAGCCTTGACGAAGGGGCGCTAAATCGATGAGGAATGAAGGTGATGGAGGCGTCAATCGACGCAATAAAATGTTACAGAAGAATCTTAAGAAACAGTCGTATTCATGAAAATCGCCTGATTTTCGATTCTCAAACATGAATACAGCTATATTAGTAGATTCCTTGGAGAAGTCCATAGACAACCACCAATTCCGATAAGACTAAGTAAGTACGTTTATTCTCTTTTGTGACTTCATTCAGCCAGAAAGCGCCTAAATCAGTCAACGCTTCGTTGCAACGAAGTTCCACATGAGGCATGTCCGACATTTAGAACATTTGTTTTATGGTGGGAATGTGCATCGTTCATGCTTAAATTCCTTTAAAAAGAACGAAACGATATTGCAGAGGTTCAGTTTAAAAATAAAAGAATAAAAAATCTCAGAACACTGCAACATGGTAGACTGAGTTAACACATAACGTTTCCTATGCATCGGATGCAAAGCGTTTAGTGCAAAAATAGTTACGGTTTCCAATTTTAACACATATATCCGATCTCTCCTTAAGTGGTATAAAATAAAATAAAAGCCAACAGACTTTACGGAACGGTACCAAGAAGGGACATGCAATCTTGTTTTGCTAAAATAAAATTTTCCTTTATTTTTGGAGACTTGTGGAACAGTAGCGACAAAGTCATGAGAGATGCTTTGCGAATGTAAGCCCCGACAACCTCTATACCTCCTAAAGGAGAGGTGGTAAATTGGAAAAAGTTGAAACATATCTGTCATGCGAAAGGGAAACACTGTGAAATGCTGTGGGTGTGTGGCAAATAACTAATGTGGCAGACCTGCTTAAATACCAACGTGTTAGGGATGAAAGTGAGAATGTGGTTCGAAAGGAATACGATATGACTTGGCGCACCGTGATAACTTGAGTCTGCTGTGGAAGGACAATAAGCACCATACCGAATAACATTACCGGTGTGCTCGGTGAAAGAGCATGACACCACTGTGACTAGCTGCCCTGCTGGACCAATCCTACGTAATCAACCTCAAAACGTCACTAATATTCAAAATACTCAAAATACACAAAACTCGATACTCAAAATGCTATTAAAAAAAGATTGGAAGAAAAAACCACAACCAAATGCTTTCTAGGCCCTAAAAAGTCAGGAATTCATTGTAGTAGAATAACAAGATCTTATTATTTGTTGGTTATTATCCCACTCAATACAATTCAATATGAGACGAGACAATTTTACTTAAAGTTCAGATGCGTCGATTGGTTTTCGCGTCTGACCCACCTCGTTTTCGACAATTGAGCGTATAGGGCGGCATCTGAACTCTTCGAGCCTTGACATTTGCTGGAACTTCCACACTTACTTTGCATGGGATACTCCCGGCATCATCCTCTCGACAACTGTCTTGGTAACGCTCAATGATCTCTTATCCTGCCTATTTGATCATTAGGTTCCTGATAGGTGCGTTTAAGCGTGGAAAACCGTCGATACGAAGTCAAGCAGTCGAGCGATTGCTACACTTAAGAGCTTGAGGAAGATTTAGGTTTAGATGTGACCTCAATCGAACTGGCATTTTAGGAAAAGGTTTACGATATGCATGGATTTCACTTGAATTGAAAGCACGTCAAAGAGATAATGTTTGTGGAATTTGTTAATCCACTTTTTTAAAGGACAGAAACGATCCACGTTTTGTCATTACAATCGTTTCTGGAGTGCCGGCGAAATCATCACATCAGAGGATTATTGCCACAATATCAAAAGAAATCCGTTACCGGCAGGAATTTCTCGGAGGCACCACTGAAAACGAGACTGAATTGGCACCCTAGCACTTTGAGGTCCCCGCACGACGCACTCAACGTGCCGTTCTCGCCGTTGTACCGTCGCGTTTCTGGACACAAACCTCTTGCAGCCGAGTCAGGACACTAATCTTCCTCCGTGGTCACCAAAAGGCCAAAAATTAACAGTAACGAGGAATTTATTAGGATACAATAGCTAACGTTTGGGCGGTTTCGCCTTCTTCAGTCTGGAAAGGTCAAGTTGAGATGCGATCTACTCAGTCAAACACTTTCATAACCCTAGCAGATAAAACTTAACAAATAAATTTGCATTCGCATAAGAAACAGGTTCATTTAAACACCTATCGTTTATTCGTTGTAAGTATTGTTGCCTGCAAGCCATAAGGAGGAGTGTCTTGTCATCACACATGACCTAGCGCCATACCTTAGGCTAATCCAATGACTTGACACAGACACAGTCCTCGTCCATGTATTACTCTGTGCGGCTGCTATCCATCAACTAGCTTAAATACTTACAACAAACGGTAAGTGTTTAAATGAAGCTGTTTCTTATGCGAATACAAATTTATTTGTTAAGTTTTATCTGCTGGGGTTATGAAAGTGTTTGACTGAGTAGATCGCATCTCAACTTGACCTTTCCAGACTGAAGAAGGCGAAACCGCCCAAACGTTAGCTATTGTATCTTAATAAATTCTATAATTACAACCTCGTGTCTGCTTATTGAAGAAAATATCGAATTATCAATCAGTGCAGAGGTTAACAGGAAGTCGGTCTTGGGAGTTACGAGGAAAGTGAACTAGCATTTCGTGCGCAAAAATCGATAGATCTTTGTATACCTAAACTTTTTTACTTTGGTCAACAGAAATCACTGTGGACTTACACGTGTGTTTGACAATGACGGTGCAAAACACTTTTGCAACAACCCTTCACTTATCACAATGTTTAACGTCTTGTTTTCTGTCTTCTATAATTTTCATGGCAGGTTACTAAGCGAAATACAGCCATAACGTTGCTGAGATATTTGCAAAACTCTAGACCGCAGGTGTCTATGGTGGGGAACGAACGCGCTATTATCCTTTCCGGGGAGTAACGCGTTCACCACCACACCATGCGGGTCCTTCGTTTCGCCTGTCTCTCAGCTATTTCTATCGATCTTTTTGCCACAGCAATCACTTATCGTTAGCACAGTGACAGCCACGTGTACCGAAATTGGAAGACTGTCTGTTCAGTGGACTACGGATATTTTTTGCTGCACTTTTTTGTAAACCATCTATAATGTGTCAAATATAAATGCGATATCAGAAGTACCTCGTGAAAAGATTTTTCCTACACTTAGTAATCTACAAGAAACCTCCTTCAAACGAGATCATTTGGAGCCGGGAGCATACCGCTACCTGTTGAAGAGAGCAAGAAGTAAACTATAACTAGCGCGGAGACGCATGCCTCCTATTGAAGGCTGCGATTCGACACTCAAAGAAACTTTTTCACTGGGATAAGTTGAAGTTAAGATCACCGAGCAGACTTCTTCAAATTACTTTGGAGTTCACAGGGTGTGTGGTCACCAGTGGGATTCAGGACAATTTGTATTTCAAAAGATTTATCAAGCCTTCTGACGTCTTTACATCATATTTATTTCATAAATTATAATTTACAACACACAGTACACACAAGTACGATATGTATGTATGCATAAATATATCTCACATCGTATAACCCAATAGCTCCAGCTGATAACGATAACAAAGTTAACAATAAAATATTGCAATTCCTGATTGCAATCAAAATGGACGGAGATTATTCAGATGTCATTCTTACGTACCAGAAAGCAGTTGCAATCTTCACTTAAACATACAATTCTTTTCCTGTTCATATAAAGCAATCTTCAGATATAAATCGAAACAGTTGTGTGCAGATTACATTGCGTCTACAGCACCATTCTAAACAATCACTGAGTGAAAGGCAAAGCAACGGCCTCATTGGAGCGGCGCGTAACAGGTGAATCTCCGAAAGGTGTTACCATGCATCGATCTCACCTGGGATCCAAATTTCGCAAATATCACAGTCTCATAGTGGTTGTGTTCCACGTCATACCATCAATTTCTGAGAACAGAGAACGGGACGAAACATATGTGGAGCATCTCATCTGTCGTGATGGGATATGACGCCTCTTATCCGGAAACTGACAGCGAAGATAACACTTACAACACAAGAGACAAAATGCGAGCTTCTTCCATTTCTGCGAACAGCTCTCGAAAACATAGTCGGAGCATGTCATCTGTCGTGATGGGGTATGGCGCCTTTTGTTTGAAAAATGAAACCATCACTTGGCTTCTGGTAAAGCGTCGTTGAAAAAATACCATGCGGATGGATATTTATTTTGTGGAGCTCTGTTATCCTCTTAGCTTTAATAAGCATTATACATGATTGTTTTTGGATGGTTAACTTATGTCAAAGCACTGCACACAAATTACTTTTCGTCTATGAATGAACAGAAACATAGACGGACTTGTGCAACCTCGCATGGCTTTGAACGTTCTTGATGTCGACGGATTGATGACAACCTGTCTTCTAAATATAATTAGCATTTGCAAACTGGATAATTGCATACAAGCATATGACTAGATCCATACAATATTAGAGAAGATGTGTATCACAGCCTCACTTCATTATGAGTATCTCACCTGGCATGCAATCCTCTGAGTGGTGAAGGCACGACTTAGCACGCGCAGGAATAAGTGGGTCCTCAGCATGTTTCACTGTGCTGTCATTGATAGCAGAAACCTAGAATTTCACTTTTGAAGGCTTGTGATTTTCGACATATACAATATATATTTCGACATACAACAAGGTACATATAAATATACAAGATTTAAAACCCTTTCATCATGTTTGGAAGGCCTTTTCAATGCCAAGAGATTTTCTTCTCGTCCGAGTGACATGACAATTACCTCACGTCGATCTCATTCTAAGCGGTATTCGCATCCAAGAAATTTACTTCTTTTAGTCCACACAATGACCATTCGATGTAATTTTCGTACAAGTGGAAAAAAATTACCCACCGAAATTGTTTTATTTATTCGAAACGCTTCTCTCCATCAATACAGCCAGGGAGAAGAGATAGCGCAGTGGTTAGTAATGCAATACGTCAAGAAGGTACTGGTTTGACCCTCCCTTTTCTCCACATCAACGCCTTTCCCAGTCCACGTGGAAATGTCTTAGTTCAACTATCTCTGAGATTGCTAGAAGAATAAACTCCACCAGCATTCTATGAAATTCATGAAGAAGAGCAAATCCTCAATCACCAACAGAAACAACAAGCGAAATGTCCGAAGACCCTAATGGATAATGAATGTGAGAACAACAAATCGAATGCAAGAATTGTTGGGATCCGTAAAAATAATAAATAAACATCATATTTCAACTGTCTCACTGAGAGTATACCAGTTTCACTAGAAAGTCAGGGGGTGTGCGACCAAAGAAGTTCTCTGCATCATAATCTACCCTAATACTTATTTTAATATGTGTCAAAAAAGTAATTACCGCACCCTATTGGAGCTTTGCGGACGCTTGTGGTGCAGTGGCCGGAGGCGCCCTTCAACACACACGTGAAATACATCCCCACGAACGTGGCTCATCAAGCCTTCCACTCTCCGGGGTCGGCAAATTGGTACCAGACTTGTTTGGGAGGATAGCAGCACTGGCTCGACATATCGTTAGGCCAATGCGAGTCATTGTAAAGGCCAGATATTCATTCAATCACCTCCAACGATACTTAATGAAGTCGAATGCAGGGCGCATTCCTCAAAGATTGATCAACGGCGAGAGCTCATATGTTTTTACTTTAACGAGAAAGCTCTGACTAATCCACTCTATAGGGGCAGTGGTCGGAGGCGCTCTGCAACACACACGTAGGATCTATCCTCGCGCCCATGGCCCACAGAGCCTTCCAACCCTCCGTAGTATGCAAATTGGTACCAGACTTGCCTGGAAGTATAGAAACACCGGCTCGATACATCGTTAGGCCACCGCGAGTCATTGTAAAGCCAGATATGTATTCAGTCACCTCCAAACGATGCTTAAACAAGTCGAATGCATGGCGCATCCTTCAGGGATTGACCAACGTCGAGGGCTTTATCCTCTTAGCTTTTATTGGAGCTTTCTACTTGGTTCACTACGACTTGCAATGATCTCATACTCGCCAATCTCAGCTTCTGGGCACAATTCACTGCAACACATGAGTAGACCCCGCTCAGATTGCAAAAATCGAATTACTTACATTGGAATCGTGTTGAGCGACCACTCACGAAGATAATAGACGTGCTGATGAGAACCACAGGTTGCTGTTCCTACTTGGGGCATCAAATCTTGTTGCTGCATCGCTTCCAGAATAAAATGGGAACCTATACAATGCTGCAGCGATCCATAGTTTCCCATTAAAAGAGTTTATTTTCAGCCTATCATGCATCTGGTGCCAAATTTTAAAAGTAAAGCTATTTGGTAGGAAAGAGCGACTTTACCATGAGAACATCTAAAATGCTGGAATGAAGACTACAAAGTTGCTTATCGGCAGGCATAATTGTACTGAATACGCCCTATTCCCTCTTTCCCGAAATTCTTGTCTTATCTCCACTAACACCAAGAAACTTTTTAGGGGAAAATATGACTAAAACTTGATCTTACTGCAAAATGCCAAAATGATTCATAATAAGTAGCACCTTCAAAGAAACTTTGAAGCAGAACCTATTTCGCTGCAAGCATATGAAGCTGCTGAAGGCTGCTTAGAAACTGCGTCTTATAAAAAGATTGCAGTAGAAGCTATATTTAAATTCTCTTTTTTCATTTATATTTGGTATTTCTGAGCATTAAGAGCACGAAGACAGAAGCGATTCCAGGACAAAATAACATCAAAACTGAGTAATTCTAGCAGATGGAAGTCACAGACAACGCATGCTTCTCGCGATCAATACTACAACATAGCTTCACAGGAAAGAACTCCGCACGAATAGGGAACTCTGTATCTGATTAACCTGCACATGAATAATAAGAGAAAGGTTTGTTCCAATTCGCTTCTCATCTGGTTAATGAAGATCTGGCTCTTTGAGCTCTTTACGAGAATCACGCATTCACGTATACCAAGGATCACGGATAAAACACGGCATCCTGAGCAAGAAGAATTCCAGCAGAGACTCTGCTGGGCTGATTTTTTAAAAACCGTATCTGTGGTCATAAAGGCCGTCGGAAGTACTACTTTGCTTATGTCCTAAGCGTTATCAACTGCGATAAACCAGCTTTACAGAGTGGAAACGAATGCAATCATTTCAGTGCTTGTCGACGAAGGAGTGAATTAAACCTATATAGGAGGTCTTGTTAACTGCTACTATAACTGCACTGTGGAAATACCAGCTTTTTGTTGAGTCATTAACGTCTCCATAAGACAAGTGGTTTTATAGGGGAACACTTCTATGTAAATAAGCAACAACCACTTCAATAGTCTGTTATCGTTATTGCGATAAACTCAAACCGACATAATAGATATTTTCAAAAAAATTTTTAGATTTTTGCTCCGGCTTTAAAATCAAGATGCTATGCATAGGACGTCGAGCTGATAACTCATATTTGGATTCTCAGTCGGGGCATGTCAAGGTGTCGATGAGTGTGACATCTTATAGAGCAGGACAAATAAATCTGCTTTCAGTTCTAAAGTAAAAATCTGAAAGCTGTCTAATGGAAAACTAAACCCATTACCCAAGAATCGACTTTACTGGACTGCTTTTAGAGGTAGGTAGTCCTGGCGAGTCTCGATAAGAAGTCGAGATAATTATCACCATCAATGGAGCCAACAGCATTCTATCGCGTACAAATAATGGAATAACATTATCTTGTCGGCTCGCACGGCTTGAATTGGTCACAAAAATCGTTTGGTGTGAAATTATCTCCGACATCGAAAATGGAGGTGTCAAATTAATTATTGTGGCAGCCTGCAATGCAGACAAGATCTTGCACTCGTTGTAAAGCTGCAGGCAAACGAAGGCGAACTCCTCGATCGTTCAGAGGTCAGCAGAATGATGCCAAACTTCTGGGAAAAAACGCTGAACCCATGCAGACTTCAGCAATTTATTGAATATTGTTTTTTTGTTTCACATTGCGTGGGATGCAAATTCAACCAATGAAAAAAAGCGCAGAAGATTGCATACAAGGTTGGATTTTTGGAAAAGATTCAAAAATTTGACAGGAAAAAAGTAGTGATCCCTGAACCCAGTTCAAAACGGAGTAGTTTATAACTCAGCTGCCTCAAAAATTCGCGTTGTACCGAAAATCCAACCCGTTTTATACACCAATTTCATATTTTCTTCCACTTCGTTTACTTTGTTTTGATATGGATCCAATGAAAATAAGCTTTCAATGAATAAATAAGGAACAAATAGAGAGGAAGCAGACGTGATCGGCGGTACAAGAAGGGTTAGCAATCGCCAAGAAATTTTTCTAATCAGGAATGTTAAACACATGACTTTCATAAATCGCAACCCAGAGGGCTACAAACAAAATTGCACTCACCTTTCTGAAGGACAATTACATGCACTTTTTAAACAGCATAAAGCGGAATTTCGTTTTTCCTCTTGGTTTGTGCAGGAACTCGCGTGAAAGCGGTGTCACGCGAAAACACTGAAAAAAAGCGTGTGACGCCAAAAACTAAAACTGAAAGACTGGGCGAACAAGGGGCTGTGAATTGGAAATCAGGAAAGAATTATATTTGAAGACGTCAGTGATCGACCGTTGTGTGTGGCCTGAGTGACCGGCATGAGGTGAGCCGCTACGCGGCGCGACATCGGAGAGCAACATGGCGAGCACTGCTGGCGGCACGTACGGACAAGTCTGAACACGTCAGGAGCTCAGTTTGACGCGTGATCATAACGATGTATAGTCATCGCAACAATGCATAGTACAATGGATGGAGAGATCGTGAACACTGTCTAGTTCTTTTTCCTTACGCGAATCGACATCACGTGATGACCAAATCAGAGCACATTCTGGATTTCGTTGTCTTCCTCACATCTGTTATCCACGAAAGTCCTTGGACTGGTGGATTCGGCTGCTGCTTTAGGATTTTTGATTCCATTCACGAATTTCGTTGATTGCTGGCTAATTCGATTGCTTTTAGAACTCTATAATGACTGTGGTGAAAGAAGCAAACCGATCCTAAATGAGTATGGGGCGAAGTTTTTCCTCCCAGAGAGATGAGAGGCCTGGTGACCCCTGTGCGTGGTCAAACCGTTGCTTTCTTCGTACTTAACAGCACTGTTACTTCTGGGTTATGGGCATCGCCGCGTTTTTAAATCACATTCTTTTAAATAGGGCGAAAGAATTCCAACTTTTAAGGCTACTATGATTTTTATAAACTACTTTATCTCTCAATCGAGATTCTTGCTTCTATTAAAGAGAGACCGAACTGCTCTCAACGGCGAAATATTGTGCGTCTAAAAGTTTGGAATAATAACCTTCTTCAAAGTGTTCGATGGCTATGGGTTATTCGCTGGTCTTCTCCGAGGCGTAGCTTCAGCATTATTTGGGTTTCCACATGTGTCGAACTTCTGTCCAATCCAATTTGTGTGCAATTCTGGGGAGCTACCATTGTAGAGAATAATCAACCTTGACTAAGACGAGAACACTCTTGATCTCCTTAAACTACCACAAGCTTATCACCTCCAATGTACTAGGAAATTATGCTGACGTGCTCCACTTCGAACTGCCTCGCCTCACGGCTGCCATAGATTGATTACTAATTACCTTTTACTATATAGCCATAAACTCAAGAGTCGCCATAGGGATCGTTGTCATAAAGACTGGGAGAAAATTGGACCGACTGGAGCTCCTGAGTATTTGGAGAGGGAGAGTGGGAAAGGAGAGCGGAAGGAGAGCGTAGTGGTATTGAGTGCATTCGCGATGCTCACAGTAGTGGTTCGACACCGTCCCAGGCCCGCCAAGCCACTCATCCCTCTGAGGAGAGCATTGACTCAACCAGTATTGGACGATGGACAAAAAGATAACAAAAATTCCCAAGCAGAAGTGGAACCTACAAGCACAGAAGTTCGAAAACCTAAAGTGACGGTGGGTCCGAGAAAACCAATCGAATATAGGAAGTCCTGCGATTCGCACAAAAGACATGGAGATAGACTGTGCAAAAAAAACGTGGAACAACACACAATAATCATGGGAATATTGAATAGGTTGAATTTAAAAAGTTCTTTTGGTTTTTTAATCATTAATGTCGACTTTCCTATAGGCAGAGCGATCATCTAATGAAACTTCTCGAACCTTTCAAAAGCATTACAACAGAAAAGTGGTGCCATGAAATCGCTGCAATCTTCTAAAGCCTGCACCATTTGCATCCAGCCTTGAGGAGCACATTTTGACCTTAATGTTTCCCAAAGTTCAACAACACGTTGTCCAAGTGACGTTGTAAAAGTCGAAAGAGTTGTTCTAGGAAACCGCGCTTCATCCACCATACTCGTCATAGTTCCAGCTAATAAATTGTACGTTTCTTCTCTCAGTCAACACCAACTACCTGTGAAAATCCTCAAAAACAACACGGCTCACTAGAAATTCGTGGAATGTGTCTCTAACACGAATTGGATTGCTAAAAGAGCGAAATGAATAACTCTGTATCATTTTGGCTAAAATCTGGGCTCGGTGGTCCTTATTTCTATTGATAAATTTATATGTTGTCTGAGTCATATTATTAAACAGTTGCTGTCCTAAGTCGGCCATTATTATTTTACAGTCTGTTACAAATAACCTTGAGAACTGTGGACTATTGCCCTTTAACAACATCTTGCCAGTTTAAGACTTTAGCTGTGCCTTAATTTCAAGCCCACCGGTTAATAAATAATTGTCAACAATTTAACAATTTGCTTATACCGCATTTTTTTCAACGTCGGCTTATTTATGCACTGAGTATTTCTAGTTAGTAATAAAAAAGAACCAATAAGGGTTTTAGGTCCATCAAAACCTTGTCGACTAAATGAAACTGTAAGAATGTGATGTAAAGGTCTGTATAAGGCAGAATGCGCAATGCGGGAAAAGAACCTTCTGTAGGCAGATTTTCTTTGCAGTTTTCACGCCTATGCACGCTACTACGCCGCAGGATTACGATTCCTTTTAGATCGTCCTTGATGTACATGAACGAGCTAAACGCCATACCTGCAATAGTACCAAAGTCCATCTCCATTGAAACGCATGATTTCAACCCGATGACTGGGTGCCATTCTTGGGTTTCTCTTAACAGAAAACGGTCTTTTAAAACCAGTTGGCAAAAAAAATACTGGTAGCGAAGCATCAAGAAGGAACTGATGTGCTTAGGCAAATGAAAGGTCTACAAAATACTATAGAAACCCAAGGAGGCGATTTGTGCACAGCCGATCGTGAAGGAGATTGGTGGATAGCACATCCATGGTACCACTTACCGACCTGCTTCACTGAGGAATACTTTATGACAGTGGTGTCAAAAAATTGACGTCGTCAGTAGTCAAAAAATTATATATCACTAGATAGAGTATGAATTTGCATACTTATTGGGTGGCACAACTCCAAATAGAGGATAGGTGTTTAAACGCTGACCAACAGAGACCTTTCATATCGCCGGTTCTAGTACGTCTGTTTGACACATATATTCCATATTTACGTTAATATGTTCACGCATGTGCGCGTTAGTGTGTTCTCTTTTGTGTAGATTATTGCAGTTACTAGTCGAAAATAGGTCTTCGAGTCAGTTCTCGGCACCGAATAATCACTTGCTTTTAGCAGAATGCTCGACTTCGTGAGAAAATGCCACGCGGGACTTTTCGTAGTTGTCACAAGGCATACCTCAAACTTAGGTAATTAAACCGTTTATACACATAAATGCAACACTAATACAACACTAATATCGACAGAAAACTACTGAAAGACAAATAAGGCAAGTTCAAGGCTATGAGGTGCTGTACCTACTACTACAGCGAGGCTTACGAAGGCTTAAAAGTATTGTAAATAGCACTATTACAACATTAGTACTATGATAACAGCAACTTCATAACAATGACAAGGGGATACGAACGATGGCGCCCGCACTGGCGCGTACAGTGGCCCAGATGCCGAGGGCTAGAACAACAGACGAGTGAGATGCAGATGAGCCCTGCAGTAGGCTAAGCTAGGGATCGTATATAGAGCGGCTGGGTGCACTTGCACATTAATCGATGAGGATAGGAAGTTACCTAAGCATCGATGGTGGAAGTGACTACGAACGAGATGAGATATCTGCGGAACACGGCCAGGTGGCTGCTCTTGGATAACGATATGTCTGCAACGTGAAGTTTGAGCATCGATGGATGCCACCATTGCCTAAGAGATTATAGACGAGAAAGATAACGACTGAGAAATGATATGCCTATAGCAGCTTAACAGGTACACAGCATAAGTTGGCCGGCTAGCTGCCTTGTGCGCATGGCGTACCGTGTAGGAGGAATGGTACATACCACCGATGGCGTTTCAAACAGAACGCATTTCAGGATAGCCGCCGCTACTGACAACACACCGCAGACTAATTGATAAACAATAAACACTGACAAGAGGATGAGGATGAGGATCAGGATCAGGATAATGATGATGATGAGGATACACTGGACTGATGGAAAGCGTGACGTAGTGACAGTGATCCTAAACTAATGTGGAATTCGCAACTGTCATTTAACAATGATACGATGATATAAAGTTAATGTACAGTAATGACTACGTGCAGTATGACTAAACAACTACGACAACCTACATTGGTGACACACAAGACCAATACGCTACAGATCTAAAGAGCCGGCGGACTCCGACGCTGGTGAACCTGGATAGTCGACGAACCTGGACAAGGGCGAACCTGGATAACAATTAACGAGCCTATTTATATGCTTCTGGAGAAGGCGGTATTTGGCACAGGTCCATCATCTTTACCGAAAACATTCGTCGGCTACTGTCTCCATATCCTCTCAAAACCACATATCATCTGGTGGAAAACTGCTCGCAAACATCCTCATGCCCTTCTTGTTATTGTACGCGTGATAACTTTTGAACAGTAATAACAAACAATGAGTTCAGATTGCAAAAATAGGTTTGCATAACACGACTGTTTACAGCGATCGAAGTTGCTAAGGATGGGATCGAAATATTTACGTACTAAGACATTTGCTGGGCAACTTAAGAAACAGTGGATATGATCCTTAATACTGAAACATATAGTAGAAATATACAAATATATATAGAAAAATAGAAACTATTCTGGGAATAGTTGCTATATAGATTGCGTTCTAGAGTTCAGCCTGGCCAAAGGCTGCAATAAAGTGGCTGGAACGTATATGGGAGGTGCTAAGGAGTTACCTCCAAAAATACGCTTCATGTCTTGACTGGGAAAAAATGGCAAGCAACCTGTATTGACAGATTGGCAAGCTGCGCGTGGTTACCAAAATTCAAACATAGCAAAGTAAATGGACCCTACTTCTCTTGCCTCAAATGTACTCCTAATACCGCAACAGTCGTTGCGCTGGGCAGACCGAAGGCAGAGCGGATGTAAAAACATTATGAGCACTATAGACTACCTGAGTTTGGACGAATTAAGATGACGACCTGTGGGCTAAAGCTAAAGGGAAAGGTACGCCGTCACCGGACTGGTCGAGACGAGAAGGAACCATCAGTTTATGATATCAGAGCAGAATTGCTCATCACAAGATGTGACGTTAGAGTAGTTTGTGGCATTGGCTTCCTCGTCAACACAGTTTCGTTATGAACATTGGCCCCTTTGTGCAACTAACAACACGACATGCACAATCGGAAGGGCGTGGATCCAATACTGGCTTTGACAATCTTAGTCGTTTATTTTCCCTTAGAGATTGAGGTGTTCAGTATGGAGTCGTAGCAGAACTGGAAAGAAGAATACACCTTCATTTAGGTCATTATTGACTATTTCAACTCTAATATTGGGTGCAGAAGAACGTCAGAGAATCTCACATCGTGACTGGAAGATTAGAATAGAATGATCACGGTGAATGGCTGTCTGAGTTCATCACAACGACCGTGACCATTCCTGGTAACTCGGAATTACAGAAGGCCCATCTTCAACGCTGGACGTGGGAGTCTTCCTTTGGAGAGTACCATAGCGAAATCGCCCACATCGTAGTAAATCGAGGGTTTGCCTAACCATTGTCACTGCTGATGCAAAATTCTACATCTGATCAAATGATCACCTCCTTAGCGCGAGATTATACTTCTTGCGGAGAGCCCAGAAAGCTGCTAGGTTGGAAAACAAAACCGCAAACCACCCTAAATTAGGTTTTCCTCAGCTTCGTTCGTTGGTTTGTGGAAATATGTCGTTATCAATAACATTGACGAGGAACACAATCGGCTTATTCAACACCATGTTAGCGCAATAAAAGCCGAGAGTTCAAAGCCTTCAAGAGATCACCGTTTTCAAAAACACTAGAGCTAATACGACAATGTGGAAACCAATTAGTCATAAGCAACTGCCTCCGACCTTCGAAGACACCACATAAATCGATGAAAATGAGATTAAATAATACAGACCAGCAGTTACGGCTGAAGCTGAAAAGACTGGCAAGTTTATTCGCAAAGCCAATAGAAACTTTGCCAATGATGAGAACAAGTCGATTGCACTCCAACGCCCAGGCGAAACAGTTATAGCTTCCACAGAGGCTATGGAGAAAACCATTCACGACTACTACTCGGATCTCTTCAATATCTGCACCGTCCTCCTATAATTAAAGCAGGATGGATTTCTCGTACCGCCGATTCTCTCTTTCGAAATCCGACATGATATTTCATTCATCGGTGAAGAATCGAGCAACCACTTTCGGGTAGGACAAGACCTGAGCACCTGGAAAACCTTCCGGCAGTCTTTGTCAACAGAGTGGCTCAACTTTTCACACATTATATATGAGAACTCCAGTTTTCGATTCACTGGAAGACCACTAGAGAAATGCTATTATTGTACAAAAGGGATAGTTGCGCGAAATCCACAACTATCGATGCACCCGTGTGAGTTATCACGGTTTCGATAAGATAGACCACAGCAACTCGATTAGGAGATTCGCAGAAATATCACGCTTGCACGAAAGACCGCTCTTTCCTTCATTCATCGGCCTAGGAAAAGCTTTAGGCTCACTTATGACAGAAGCAGGCATGGAAATTCTCTACGTGAGGGCTCACTTACTTAGTATATAGATAATCTTTGAATGTTATATAGAGATATATATAGAGTTCACCTGTATCACCCGTATCGCCTGTGGTCTCGCTGATCATGATCGAGTGACTCAAGCGGGCGCCAGTAAATCTTCCACTTTCTCTGTCCTGTGCAAGAGTAGAAAAGTGGGTCCTGCTCTCTCTGAGAACTTGTCGAGCATCATATCTTCCTTCTAGCCCCTTCGTGAAGAACTCTGACCATCGGGTCGGTGTTCTTCCTGCAGTACGTTTGGCATCCCGAGGAATCCAGTTACTAACGGCTTTTGTCCATCGGTTGTTATTCATACGCATTACGTGTCCGACCCACCTCATTTTCGACTGTTTGGCGTACAGAACGGCATAATTGATTTTTGATCCCTGACGCAAGTCGGAGCTTCGGTTCCCATCCCTTAATTGTGTGGAACGGGATACTCCTATCATCGTCCTTTTGACTGCGCGTTCAATTACGATGAGTGATCTTTCATCCCCCTTACGCAGCGACTAGCTTTCTGACGCATACGTTAGGGCAGGAAGTACCGTTGAGACGAAAAGGTGGGCGTGGAGTCCGGCGTTTTTTGCCCTCTTCACTACAACTTCGATGCTCTTGAAAGCTCCCCAAGCCGCTCGTTTCATTTTGCTCAGCTGTGGAGCTAAGTCGTTCATCATATTGATTTCCCAACCTAGACATAACTGGAGCATTCGCAGATATTCGTTCCGTTGAGCGTGAATGGGGCATGCGAAACCAATCCCTTTTCTTCATGAACACCGTTTTTGTAAGATTTAGTCGAAGACCGATCATTCCACAGGCTTTATCAAAATCGGCAAGCACACGTTCCGCTTTGCTGTTTGGTATTATAAGGACGATGTCAACAGCAAAGCGAAGATAGTGTGACTGCCGACCATTGATTTTCACTCCCATATTATCCCATTCCAATGTTCGCATGACATTCTAGAGGGTGGCGGTTAATAATTTTAGCGAGGTGGTATCGCTTTGGCTAACTCCTCTTTTGACATCAATGTTAATATCGTTGTAGACTGGTGATACCTTTGTTGTGAAATTTTTGTACAGCTCACGAAAATTCTTTATGTACTGAGTAGGGACCGCTTGAATATCAAGGGCTTCCATGGCTGCTTCTATTTCAATAGAATCAAAGGCCTTCTGAAAGACAATGAAAGTGAGACAGAGCGGTCTTTTGTACTCTCGCGATACTTCAATAAGTCTTGTTATCGTGTGGATGTGGTCCATCGTACTAAATCATTTTCGAAACCCTGCTCACTCACATGGCTGTCTTTCGTGCAATGCTCTGTCAATCCTGTTTAGGATGACTGGAGTGAAAAGTTTGTAGACGACAGACAGTAAGCAGATTGGGCGATAGTTTCCGATATCGTGTAGGTCACCGTTCTTGGACAATAACACGGTCTTGCTGGTCTTCCACTGAGTAGGAACCTTGCATTCAGACAGGTAACGTGCGAAGAGCCGAGCCAGTGTGTTTATGAAGACTGGCGGTAGAGTCTCCAGGTATTCTGGTCTTATCCTGCCCGGACCTGGTGCTGTCCGATTTTTCACCGACGAAATGGCATATCGGATTTCGGAAGGGAGAACCGGTGGTGCAACATATCCATCCTCCTCTATTTCATATGACGGAAGGTGGACGAGGCTAACGAAGAGATCCGAGTAGTATTCGTGAATGATGTTCTCCATTGCCTTTCTGGACGCTGTAACTGTTCCCTCTGGACGCCGGAGTGCAATCATTTTGGTCTCGTAATTGACGAGGCTTCGGTGGGCTCTGCGAATGCTTTTCCCGGCCTCTGCAGCTTCGACCGTTACTGCTGCTCTTCTCTCTTTAAGATCTTCTTCTATCGCCTGTCTGCATTGTTTTGCACGTTCGGACGTTAGTTCGCGGTTGCCTGCAGCTCGTGCGATTCCACGCTGGCGTATCAGCTCGAGCATTTCTGGAGGCAGACGTCTCTCGGTGACTTTCGAACTCTCAGTTTTCATAGCACTAACGTGATGATTTTGAATGATCCGATCGCATTCTTCGTCGATGTTATCGACAACGGCGTCTTCCCAATACCTGGCAAATGAAATGAATAAGTTCCAGTTTGCGGTGGTTCTGGGACTTCGGTTTTTTTCTCCTGCAGGAAATGGAATCTTGCACGAAGGAAGCGTTGGGCAAATTCTGTGTAGAATTTTGGGACAACAGCGACATCCGTTGAGCAAAACCTTCTATTTACTATGATGCGGTCTATTTCGTTATGGTACTCTCGATTGGGAGACTTCCACGTTCAGCGTTGAGGGTGGGGCTTCTGGAACTGCGAGTTACCGTAAATGGTCTTGACCGTAATGATAAACTCAGAAAGCCGTTCTCCCTGTTGTTTCTCTTCTAAACCGTGGGTCCCAATGTGACGTTCTTCAGACTTCTTTCTTGGTCCAATCTTGGTGTTGAAATCACCAACTATGACCTTCTCCGGCGTCATAGACGGCATTGAATGGGTGGCGTCGTCTCGTCTCAGCCAGGCCGGTGACTTCGTACCTTATCCTTCTTGCTTGCATGAGCAAATCTTTTATCGAAGACTCGGATGCAGGTGTACGTGCACTGTAGATGTAGATCGTGACCTTAGTTCTTCGTGATACAGGCAGCTTCCATTGGCTCTGAGATTTTAGCATCATCTCCGTACTCATCCTACCCAACGCTGCGAAATTGTGTGCTCTTTCGGGGTCAGGGGAATGAGGTCCGCTTTTTTACTGTGTTTAGCATTTTGGTACCCACGTATAGCTTGCTGGGCTCTGATCGTGGCGGCTGGGTGTACTCATGGGTAGCTTGCCAGTCTCTGCCAAAGTAGGCATGAAGCTTATTTGTTGGAGGCGACTTCTTACCTCTCACCATATACTTCCCTCACTTGATTGCAAGCTTTTGGCCGAATTGACTCGTAGAATACAATCCGCATAAGCGAGAATGCACCCACAAACGCATGCATGAATACACCTAGCATATAGAGAAAGTGTGTGCCAAATCGGCGCAACGGAAACTGGGAGTCCACTCCTGGATCCACATGCGTCTCAGAGAGTCAAGAGTCGCTTTTTGTCCCCGATTAACACCCAATCCGCCACCTGGGAACGCACTACGTAGCCTTGCAAATAACTGGCTCGAGATCCCTCATATGAGGGAGGACCGTGGATACATAGAATATTGCAATTAGAATCACGCCACTTTAGCACTCTATTTCCCTTTTGTAACTGCACTGTTAAAGTCCTTTTTACGTTTACAATTTTTTTACGGATGGTTCTTCGCGTGATATCCTAGGATGGCACCGTGTAGGGCGATGTTTAGAGATGCCCTGCAGTGCATAATAATTGGTCCGGTTCCATGCCATGTTAAATGGCAGTAGGTCTACCCTCGATCATTCCCCACCACGATACTTCGAATGGAATCGGAAGTATTTCGCAGAAATTGACCGATATTGACCGCTTTAATCGTCTAACATTTGCGTAAGCTTCAAGTACAAGATTGGAAATCTGAACCCATGTTCAAAAGCTATAAAAGAAACGAAATTATGAACGGACCAGCTAACATACAGTAAGCGGACAGAACTTTTTAAAGATTATTTAGAAAGATTATGCCGTAATTTCTTCCATAGAGTACGAAGGCTCATGTTACAAAATATCAAGTGACCATATACACCTAGAAAAATAAAATGATTAGGAGTAAAGCTCTCGGCGTGGATCAATCTCTAATTGATGCTCAATGATGCGATATCATCCACCATCGTTGGAGGTGATTGAATCGCAATAACCCGAGGTGGCCTACCAATGTGTCTCATCAGTGCTACCATCCTCCCAAACCACTCTGGTACTAATCTGCCGATCAGGCAAGGGAGTAAGGTTTAGTGAGCATAGGCCACTAGGTTCGATCCTATGCGCATTGCGGCCGCTTATCACTAGATAGAAAATGCTGAATGGCCTTGTGTATTTGTTAAAAATATACCTAGAAAAAAAAATTGGAAATCGACAAAGATTTCTTCAGTCTTATCAATAGTGCAGAAGGACAACGGTGAGCATTTTGCGGCCAAAATTACCATTGTATAATGAGAAC
>UYYA01004017.1:32453-194266 GCA_900624975.1 Angiostrongylus costaricensis | reverse complement strand
TTGGTGGATAGCCGCCGCACAGAGTAATACATGGTCGATAACCTTATCGCGGCGGCTATCCACCAACTAACTTAAATACTTACAACAAATAAACGGCTCTGAAGAAGGCGAAACCGCCGAAACGTCAGCAATTGTGTTCTAATAAATTCTATATTAACAACCTCGTGTCTGCTTATTGATGAAAAACATTGAATTATCAATTAATGCCGAGGTTAACAGAAAGTCGGTCATGGGAATCACTCAACATATACACAAGAGCATAAACACAATGAAGTGCTGCATCGTCTTCGTTCGGAATTTGAGATTAAGAATAATGGCTAGTCGCAAGCATCAACGCTTTAAGAATGGGAACATCGTCGTTAAACAATCTTAGGGATCAGGGAGCAACCCTCTCTCGAACCTAAACAAGTTGGCAACTGCCTATGTTGAAGGCCTTAGTACTCAAAATCTCGGAAATCATAGGATGCCAAGGAAGAACACGGTTAACCAACATCCAGTGTTTCAACAAACATAAAAGATTACTTATAAACTCGCAAATGGAACTGCACACGAATCCGACAACCAAATTCTTGATGGTGTTTTCAAGATACTGCGTATCGTAGCACCGCAGGAAATGCAGGGCTGGGTCATATAAATAAAGCTCAGTAATACTTGAATGGGAGCAACAGGCAACACACTGCCAGAGAAACCCATCACCGCTTTGGGTCGACTCAGCTTCAGACTCATCAAGCATCTCATCCCTCCGCTTCGGGAAGTTGCTACCAGACTTGTGCGCAAAAAGCTCTCCTTGATTCACATGGGAGTGCTTTAACTTAGCTGTCACTAACATTGCAAGGAGAATCGACTCAACCAGCATTCAACGACATTCACGACGAAAGAAAAGCCCTCAACTAGAAGGCGAAGCCATACGCAAAAAAGTTCGAAGACCCTCGTGGATGATGGATGTAAGGGAACAAATCAAATGCAGGAAGTTTTGGGATCCGCACGGTAAATGTAAAAGACCGGTCATGTGAAAATAAACGTTTTTTTTGACGATTTTCATGCGGAAGCCCAGTAAGGAGTAAACGGTTGCATGAAATTATCGCTGTTTTGAAAGGAGCGGAAAGCATTTTTGCGTTGCCACAGGTTCCAAGAGTTAGCGTGACAACCTGTGATGACCACCTGGAAAAACCTTCGATACTCTAGAGAAAATAAGAAACTGCCTAGATCAAAATGTCAACCAAAACGCACTAAGACCCGTATGATTTTTTCACGAGGGCGTGTGATTCTTGAATATTTCAACTTATAGCTTTGTGGTATCAGGTACACAGAGCTTATGGTCATAAATAATGCTTAAGGCGAAGTAGATTACCTTCGAAGAACAATGTTCGCTTCCTTTTTCCTTTTCAAATATCTACATAAAAATGCTGTTAATACCGTATAACATCCTCACTGCCATACTAATTCAAGAAATGAGTTCGATGAACCGTGAGCTACAAAAAAACTTCAGCAAATCATAAGCATTTTTAAGGCGTACGATCTTATGAAATACGAGCACATTCTTCAACTGCCAGCCCGAAAAGTGAACGAGTTTTTAGCCAAGGAATCGGAAAAACCGTCAAAAATTGTTAAGGAAGAAAGCGAAGAAGTCCTCGAGGGAATAGAATTCGAACGGAAGAACAAAGCCGCCACAGTCATACAACGAACAGTAAGTGAATGATGGCACGACTAAGCAGAAAGAAGATAAGTGAAAAACTGAGAATAGCAACTTTTCAGTTTCAAGCATGCTACAAGAAGAAGCTCTCCGAAAAATATTTGAAAAGCATCACTAATATTAGGTGAGAAAGTCAATTGTTAACGTTTAGCACGTAAGCCTCCGGAAAGAGTAACTGCGGGTTCGGGGCCCAACTGAAGTTCCGAGTTTTGCTCATAACTCAGTACCATTAGGGTTATGTTACACATCTCACAAAGAATATGTAGCGCATAAAATTTACTGTCAACATTTATGTCTACACTTTTTCTACTAACGGGAGGAAGCATAGTTTTTAAAACTTGCTTTACTTTTGGCTTTTAAGACTTTAAAAGTATTGATGTGTCAAATATGCTATTGAATTATAATACAGATTTTATTTCAGTTTCTGAACTATTAATTTTGTTTAATTCATCGTCCTATAACTAGTTCATGGGACGACTAGTTGATCATAAGTGTAGGTAACCATCCCCAAAGTATGGAGTACTCTGATGAGAGGAAAAGCAAAAAGAACAAAGATTTAGACCACAACGTCGCGTGGAACTTATTGGGAAAATCAACGAGAGGATAAGTGGGCGGAATGTGCTTCACAAAGAACATCTAGCAATTGTGGAAGACAAGGTAGACATACTATACGACTATATTATTTAGGTTTCTTCAAAGCCTGAATCATTTTAACTTGAGCTAGAAGCCGTTTATGTCACGTCTTTTCACAGATCTATCTACATTTTCAAGAATTCAAGTAAACGGAAACATGAAAACCTCAGGCTATTAAAATGTACCGTTTCAACGCATTCTTCCTATATTGCCATAAACTGCTTCTAGCCCATGGTATGTATCCGTTTTGTTCATTTGATGACGCTGGATTTAATCTTCATAGTTTGCGTCATCAAGTTCTCACTGAAAATCTGTCATACTAAATAAGCGCGCTGCAAGAACAAAGCGTCACCATAGCTCTTCCAAATTTGAAAAGCGTAGAAAGTGCCTGGAATTCCGTTAGCCTATCTGTACTCATGTAGTTAAAGCCATCATGCCATGAGCCCCTTGGAGATCACAGAAATGGGTCTCATTGCTTTCAATTCTTCTCGTGAAAGGGACGCACGAATGGTGTGGTGAAAAATCTCAAGCGTTAAGGGGTTCCGTGGAGAGATCACGGAAGCACCTGCTACTCATTTCACACTCATCAGATAAAAGGATAAAAGGATGAAGCTCTCGGCGTTGACCAATCCCTGAAGGAGAAGTATTTGAATGCATATCTGGACTTTACAATGGCTCGCGATGGCTTACCGATGTATCGACCCAGCGTTGCTATTCTCCCAGACAAGTCTGGTGCCAATTTGCCGACCCCGGAGGAATGGAGGATTGGTGGGCCATGGGCGCGGGGATCGATTCCTAGTGTGTGTTGTAGTGCGGCTCCGCTTACTACGCCACACGCGCCCTGAGAGTCACCTGATATTAATGTTAAACCTAATCAGTAGCGTGTAGTCCGCATACAAGCAAGAGCAACCACGCACATAAGTAAAGACGTGGTTACAAGATTACGGGAAATATAAATGAATACTGAAAAGTAGAAACAACGAGATGATCTTCGAAATCCCCTGACTTCCCAGGGCAAAGACATGATCGCTTTTGATAAACACGTGTAGGCTATCATAGGTATATAGTAACGTGGCCAATACCTCGAGATCACTCATATAGAATAGCGCAGGAAGAAAAAATAGAATAAATCAAGAACTTCACTTCAGCTTGCGGCATATCGGGCGGCTCGTGAACGTGATGCAGCAGCGTTTGCAAAACGTCAACTCATAATCCAATCTATGAAAAGGGACATAGCAGTACTGAACAGTGAGTATTGTGAGCTATATCAAAAAAAAAG
Organism: Angiostrongylus costaricensis; assembly: GCA_900624975.1. Taxonomy (NCBI): domain Eukaryota; kingdom Metazoa; phylum Nematoda; class Chromadorea; order Rhabditida; family Metastrongylidae; genus Angiostrongylus; species Angiostrongylus costaricensis. The sequence continues at coordinate 190,661 of UYYA01004017.1, read as the reverse complement.
TAAAACTAAGACATGATGCACAAGCTAAGGCAAACGGAAAGAATCGTAGGCGAACGACGGTTCGTAGAACGCGGCCAATCTCTCCCTACTGCCCTTATGTATTCTATACATGTTAGCATTCGTTGTAAAACGCCTGAAGTTCCAGCGAATTCTGCTTCCTTTCAGAGCTGTTTTGGTTTTCTGTTTCAGCTTTCAGCTCCAATTTGGACATGATGACGAAAAAAAGAGGACTAGGTGAAATGTTGTTAAAGGGAGTTAAACGAGAATCTACCGCTTGTCGGAGCATTAGGCAATGTTGGCAGAGAATGTTCTAGTCAGTACAACCCTGGGCATTAACATCGATTCTTCTGAACAAATAATCAGCCAGATCTGTTGATTAGAACTGGAAAGATGCGGACAAGTTCCAACTTTGGCAGTTTTTGTTGCCAACGCTTCATCATAAGAATATAACCATGCTAACACAAAGACATTCTATAATTCAAGTAACGTTATCAGCACGACTCCATGGCCAAGACTTATCTCAGGAGCAGATATGAAGAACTTCACAACGGAATCCATGAATTTGAATGAAGGTAATAATGCGGGAGGTCGCCTTACTTAGTTCATTATCGTGACTGAAATCGTCGATGCAAACCCAAAATTCCAATGGCACTCGTTTAATATCGGATATTGAATAAGAACTCCGTACAATGTATCACACTCGCACGGTTAGGAAATTAGGGAACTAAAGTGTCCTGAAAGTACAATATACCGCTGTGTCATTTTCAACAAGCTGAAGGAGAACTTTGCTTCTCTTAGCATGGGAAACAAGTTTATTATCAGTATTTTACCAAACTATAACGAAATCTAAACGCATCCAAAGTGTAGTGTTTGGCAAGCTGATGCCTTCTCGCTAAAATTATCTATCCATATCTCCACATGGGAAATGCCACATTGAAACTGATAACATCACCGTAAATCGAAGATTTCGCTTAATCATCGTTGCTCTTCTTCCAACGCTTTGCACGAGGTCAAATCATCACTTCGCGGAGTTCTCTTTTTGAAGAGAAATCGAAAGACTTCGTTGTCAAAGAACAAGATCTGGAAACCATTAAGGCTTTTCGCTTTGTTGGTCAACTACGAGAAGCTGAAAGATGACCGTTTAACGATGCGTTTGCAAGTTACAAGTTACTTCACTTAGAGGAAGAGCAATGAAGTAATTCGTCTATGTCTTCTATTTTTTCTCATTGATGGTCACCTTCACCTACAGTCACATTCATACCATCTCACAGAATGGATCATAGGCAGAAAATCTGATCCGGACTTTCCATGACTCCGCATAAATACACTGATTCGATTTTTTATTCCACGAGGTCTCTATCCCTTCTTCCTATAATCATTTAGGCTAGCCAGATAATGAAAAACCATCAGGAGCGCACTGGTTACCAACAACCGTTCCGTCTGCTGTTTTTTGTCTAAATGCTGGTTACCAGAATCGTCCTCAAGGAATTGACCAAACATTAGCCCAAGTTGGTGCTGACTTCCGTCTAGCTTTGCAAAGCGGGCAAATGCGATGATGTCCAGATTTCAGACGCTTTCACGTGAATCATATGCCGCCCACCTCGTCCAAACTGCCCTCGGCAAAATGCTCCTACTCACAGTTCAATTTTTTTTGTGTTCTTTGTTAATAGTAAATCGGTTTTCCATATTCTATATATCCTCAATGTTCTTCTATGGGAAATTTCCAACTCTTGGATATGACGGAAAAACTCGTCCACCATTGAACCACATTGCTTCAAAGATTTCGTAAATCCTATAGGATTTTTAAAGCACTTTTCTTGCACTTAGTATATGTATAATCGCATGAGCTAATCTAAAAGAAGGCTGTTCGTAGAGTTTTATGTACGGAATAGAGCTTTTCAGCCTGTTGCGGGCCACAATATTTATCTTGGGAAGGATCCAGCTCGGCGACAATTCTTCGCTATGAAGGGCTACAAAGTAGCAAGCAGATGATTGAATAAGAACTCCATACAATGTATCATACCCGTACAGTTAGGAAATTAAGGGTCCAGGAAGTACAGTATATCGCTGTGTCATTTTCAACGAACTGAAGGAGAACTTTGCTTCTCTTAGCATAGGAAACAAGTTTATTATCAGAATTTTACCAATCCATGACGAAATCTAAACCCATGTAAAATGTAGTGTTTCACAAGGTGATGCCATTTAGCTAAAATTATTCTGCAGCACCCTCGAGAGGAATGTGCCAGTGGAATAGCATCGGAATCAAGGTCTCCGTTTCCCTCACAATATCATTCTTACAAAGCATTAGTCATACGGAACGAATCCTAGCCTCTTTCGAAATCATCTGCGAAAGAAAGAACTGGAACTCGGGCACCCGTAGTTATAGTATCTTAGTCATGCTGAAGAAGAAAACGATGTTGACGAGAAAGCAATGTGTTCCTTGTGATGTATTCATGCTCAACGGAATAAGTACTTCCGAGTGCTTCAACTACGTCTGAGTCAGAAAGTAAACGTAATGAGCACAGCTGTAAAACCTAAACGCGGTCACGCTATCGATCTATCAAGTGGATGATGGTAAACAAGTACCTTATATCATACAAGCAAGAAAAGAACTGAGAAACTTTTACTTACGTCAATTATGAAAAATCGTAAACACTAACGTATACGCTAAGATGTTGAAAATCAAGTGTGGCGGATATAGAGCATCCCAAGGTCATTTTAAGCACAAAAGCTCTTGGTGTTTGGGCTCCATAGGCTCCCAAGCATATTTCCACGGGATGATCAACCCACTTGTCCGTTCTTTACGTGCACGTTCTGGACGAGAAATCCTTCTGTCGTGTCGCTCGACCAAGTAGAACTCTCCGGCTAGTCAAATACATAAAAGACAGATGGAGACTTGCATCTAAATCACTTAATGATCAGTATGAAGACTAGTGGTATAGTGAAGGATTCTTGTAGCTGCTCATATTAAGCTTAGGAATGTTGCATTGAAATCGGAATCCACACCACTTATTGACTATTATGGTTCCATTTGAAAAGCGATGTAATCTTGGAGAACGCATACGACGTAAATCCCATTCTATTGAAGGATAGAAGCTTGTAATCGGTAGTTTGGTGTTCCAGAAGAAATTTATTGACGATATAGGTGATCTTAGCCTTTGCCTTTAAAGTACTGGAACATCTATCGTTTAATGTTTGTGTATAAATTTGTGGCTTACGTGTTAGTTCAAACTACTTCTATGAAAGAACAATGTAGTACTTCGGGAAAGTTAATTAAAGAGTGACTACCTGGTTCCTTTATTAGAATATGAAAGAAAAAGAGAAGAACTACGGCAATGGTACTCTCACCATCTACTTATGTTTTACATATTATTTGGCTAACAGATACCGTCAAATTATTAAATACCGGTGTGGTAGAAGCTGGAAAATGTCTGGAAACAACCATTTTATATCCATTCACATCTTATGCTTGGCACATAGCGCCCGAAGCTGCTTAACTCGGCTACTGACTATGGTTTCTTGACCAGAATATGTGAGTAGTTCGAAACTTCAGAGATAAGGGAGCGATATGAAGATAACTCGTATGTAATTCTGAGATATTTGCAAAACTCCGGACCGCAGGTGTATGCGGTGGGGAACGAACGCGCGCTATTGTCCTCACCGGGGAGCAGTGCACTTCACCACCACACCATCCGGGTCCTTCGTTTTGCCTGTCTCTCAGCTAGTTCTATTTTTATATTTCGTTATATTTCGTAACATACCCAGCCATTAAAAAGAAAAAGGCAGTAAATAAAAGGGTTGAGATATGAAGATACTTTATCTCCTCAGCGGCACGTATAGTTTCTATAAAACATTCTTTCAGGTTTAAACAGGTTTAGAACCTATGAGTCCCAAAGAAAACTGAGAACTTAGGCCCCTATGAATTTGCAGTAGCCATAAAAACTCAGCGATATACTGGGTAACAATATTCAGAACGTAAGCCTTGACGCAAAATTTGCGTCCCTAGGGTCCAGAAAATCAGAAACTCATCGTGGTAGAGTTACAAAACTCCTCTCGAAAATGCTTGAATCCGAAATGTTTTCATTCCAGCTAGTAAGCTCCGAGTTGAGCAATGCTGTCGTAGAATCGAGAACGCTCACTACACACACTTCAAACGCATTGTGCTCAATGTATATTGGGCATCATATGTCAATCTAGCACTTTATCAACTTCGTATACTTCAGATTAATTTGGAGCCGGCAGATACATAAACTAAAATGTACAGAACGTTATTCTCTCACTACTTTGAATAAACTCTATTGCAGGCATCAAACCTGGAATGTCCGTAACGCCGTCTCTTCTTAAACGCCTAGGATCAACCAGACCGCTATCTGATTATAAAGCATCCATCAATCATGAAGAGGAAATGGAGAAAATTGAGAGCTCACTTCTTGATCTTAACATATAAATGAAGCGCTTCACTAACAAACCTCTACACAAACATTCTTAAAGTTTTCAAAACACATCATCACATCGCCATAACAAACAATTTTTAACAGACGCAGAAATAACCATACTACTACAAAAGTTCCCAGCGTCCTTATCGCTTGGGAAGATGTCCATTTTTCAGTCTTCACAGAACTGTTGCGGTTTTTTTTGACGGTAAACGACAATACAACCACTACGACGTTTAGATATGTGCAAAATATGGATCCAGAGCAGATTTGAACCCACGATTTCCATTTCCGTGAGCTCGCGTGTTACAGACTACACCACTGAAGCCCTTGTTTTGCCCTTCTCTCAGTCAGTTTTCTACATAACAGTGTCATCAGCAATCACCCGTCAACGGGAGCGATCTGTGGAGCATAAATTAGCATTAAACCCAGTTAAGCTGAGGTTATAGTTGAAATTACAATGTTAGCTTCACTAGGTTAACTGACTTAACTGCATTTAATGCCAATTTGTGCTCCCCAGACCATTCCCGTTGACGGGTATTGCTGATGGTACCGTTAGGTAGAGAACTGGCTGACAGAAAGGCAAAGGATGTCAGCGGTACAGTGGGTAACACGTAAGCCACCGGAAAGGGTAATCGCGCTTCGATCTGGCCTAAGGTGCAAGCTTTGCACATATCTCCGCATCACAGTAGTTGTATTTCACACCATACCCTGCCGTGGAAAAATAATAATTGACAGTAAATAAAAAGTTAGAATTGTAAACGGTAATATTTGGAATCGCAACGCTTAACTTTTTATTTACTGCCAAATATTTTTTTATGGCTGGGTATTACGTGGGATACAAGTACAACTATTCTGAGGTAATTTCAACTTATTATTTACTGCCTACTCTTTTTTAATGGCAGAGTATGTTGCGAAACATGACTCGTATAATGCTGAAATATTTGTGAAACTCCGGACCGCAAGTGTCTGCGGTGGGGAACGAACGCGCTATTTTCCTTTCCGGAGAGTAACGCGTTCACTACCACACCATGCAGACCCTTCCTTTCGCCTGTCTCTCAGCTAGTTCTATCGATCTTTGCCACAGCATTGTACGAGTTATATTCCGAAATATTTGCAAATATCTCAGCATCATTGCGATATTTGAATCACCAGAGAACATGAAGGGTAGTGAAAATTTAGAGAATGTAGAGCCATTGGAAAAGAGACTTTGCTCTACCCTTCTATGGTTGGAAGTGCTTTACAACTTGCACTGCATCTATTTCGGCATTTTTCATAGCTTACATCCCAACCAGTAACTTGTGATTCGTTGTAATTGTGAATAATTGAGGCAACAATCATCTACCAGTCAAATTCCCGGCTAATGAACTAATTCAAGATACGGTTTCTCGTACATTTTTAAGTATAGAATAGAGCATTTCCCAGCCAACACCTGCCAAAATATGTGTTGGCTGAATTACTGACTGATCATGAGAAGTGTAAGGGTGCAAAACCTTATATATGGTTAACATTGACGACAATGCGCTAAAATCCTTTAGTGTATATTTCTTGAAAAAACAATGAAGTTAATGGAAAACAAAAATCATGAACAAAACACGAAAAGTGATAACAAACACCACGTTCTGAGTAAAGATTCTGTAATGATCCAACATAAAAGTCATCAAGAATATAGTAAAATCACGATATACATTTGCGCAACGGTACCCGGATATTACTCAGAGCTATCAACTGCTTTCCGTACTTCTCGTAAAACTCTCCACCTTCCTAGAATAAATGTTATAACACAATAAAACCATACTCTTAGAGAGTACATCTAGCGCAATAAACAATAGCTTGCCTGGAACTCCTTAGAGGGTTCCCGCATAGTAAGGGCTATCCGTCTGCCACGAATATGATGAGATAGCACGGCGTGCTTCCACACGTACCTGAACAAGCAAGAGGACTTCGACTCTACAGTACGTTAAAAGAAATCTCATCTGGAAATGAACAATAGAGCAATTGTCTATCAAACTTCTTGAAGGGAAGAAATTTTAATCCAAGCGATTGAAAACGTTCAGCGTCGAAACTGATAGTGCGATTAACGTAAAACTGTCTATTATAACTGCATCTTGTCATACAATCACTGATTAAACGTTTTACTTATGAACTATATTATTTTCGATAGAACTTAGGTAATACATGAAATTCAGAAACAAACAATAAGACCATCACCGTTACCTCGCTTCATTTGATAAGCATATCAAAGATCTGTGTGGCATCCAAATATAGCATAACTGAAATACTCAACTTTCAAATGACTAGGAGAAAGTGACCGAGCAAAATCAATGGTCCACAAAGGAAAACAATCTGTGTGGCTAACCAATGCAAGATAGACGGCTAAAAAGACGAGATCCTAATGAAGACCTAAAATCACGACTTATTGATTAATCCATTCCGCCCCGAATGGACACTATCTTGTCCATATTGCGCTTAGTAGCTTCCGGCTTTTTTTTACCCCACTATGCACATTCATTCGATGGCTAATCCAAAGCAGATCAAAATGGTAGGCGAGAAACTAGAAAAACCATTCTCAAGACTTAACCACTTGCAAAAAACTTATTGTCGAGGGAGTTCATTGACCAGCAATTTTACTAAGAATTATGTCATTCCATTTTAATCACGATGGTTACTGTAGGGAATACGCAGAAATAAGAGTGTGAAGCAGATTCAACAAACGACAAAACACTTCCAAATGTCGACGGCAATGGATTTTATGGACTACAGTAACACAGAGTAAATAGAAGTATACAAGTCACTCATACTCACAGAACGATAGCACAAAGGCTTTTCTGCAATCTGTCATGTTAAAAACCCATGAAGTGCTCTATTTTTTGAGATAAGTTTCTTTATTCTAAAAAAAAACCAGAAAGTTCGCATGGCCCAGCCATGCTATACGGTAGTCGGGGTGGAATGGATTAAAGAACATTTAAACGAAGTTAAAAGAAAAAAACCTGTTGCGTTTTTTCGTTCGCTAACGTCATAACTGATCCACTCAGAAGGTTGATGCTGAAATCAACAACATTGACGGGCATTTTCAGATTCGACGTTTCAAAATGGGTAAATTACAGCAATCAATTTAGACATGACAGATTTACACATAACACATTTACAGAACGCATCCACTCTGCGCGAGCGAGCACTTTTCAAAGTAAAACTTCAAAGTGGTGTAAACGAACCCAGTATTCACAACCTTAACTTCTTATTTGATGCTTTCTACAAATGTTCACAGCATGGTATTATGTGAAAGACAAATGCAATGATGCTAAGATATATGCAAAGCTCCGGACTACATGTGGCTGCGTGGGGAACGAACGCGCTATTACCTTTTCCAGGAGCTAACGCGTTCGCCACCACGCCATGCAGGTCTTCCGTTTCGCCTGTCTCTTAGATAGTTTTCTGTATACCAATGCCATCAGCAATCACCTGTCAACTGCATTGAAAACTACCTGAGAGACAGGCGAAACGAAGGACCTGCATGGTGTGGTGATGGACACGTCAGCCCCCTGAAGTGGTAGCAGCTTGTTCGATCTCCACCGCATACACCTGCGGTCCGGAGTTTTGCAAATATCTCAGCGTCATTATAACCTTGGATTGTTTTTGGAACAAACTAGGTTACAAAAAACACCTGATGAGCCGATTGCCCCAGATCCACATATCATCAAAATGCATTTCTATAGCACTCTTCTTGCTCTGGTCATACTCCAGGTTACACATTTCAAACGGGATGTAATTTCCTAGTTTCTCTGCGGAAATCGATTGCATCTTCTCAAGCAAAAAATCAGCATACTCAGGCATACCTAAACATGGGATCTCTGAAACCAAGGAATCACAAGTAAAAAAGTAAGACATTGAAAATACCTACAAAGGAGTCGAATTTAACCTTCTTGTGCTTGAAATTGACCTTAGGACCATAATCCTAAAAAGGCGTTAGTAACGTCGTAACGTTATATTGTAGAACGCACCTGTTTCCTCCTCCCAGATTGAGATAACATCCAATCAACTCCATCTATCATTTCTAAGAGAATGTTTTCTTCAGATTCACTAAGAAAATCCGGAACAATCATTATCCCATCAATAGAGATGACATCGCAAGCATGTTGAAGGGAGTTAGAAGAAAGCGAAGCTAAAACTACTACAGGATGGTGAAAGATACAAAATATACATATATGTACAAATCGCAATACAAATGTGCAAGAGGTTTGCACAAAAAAACACCCTACATCAATAGCACAACGTACTGGGGAATCAATAAAAGTACAAACATAAACAAATTTGTACAAATAATAAACGAAACCAGGACAGAAAAGGGTTTGTGGGTATAAAAAGAACAGAGCTCTCAGTTTTGAACAACCTCTGAGGGATGGGCCATGCATTCAACTTCATGAAGCATCGTTGGAGGTGGCTGAATGCATATCCGGTCATTACAATGACTCGCGGTGGCCTATCGAGACATCGAGCCAGTGCTGCTATCCTCCTAGACACGTCTGATGCCAGTTTGGTGGCAGGGATCGATCCCATGTGTGCTACAGGCCTCCGACCAGCGTCCTACATGCACCCTTTTTGTGGGTAAAAATGCATAATTTTCTAAAGTAACTCTATGCTGCCTCGATCCACCATGGCAAAGCATAAACGTGTAAGCTAGGTTCATTGAGGTTTTCTTCCACTATACCTTCCGTAACTTCAAAAAACAGCAGCTTGCTCACCAGACAGTTAGGAAGCTAACCTCTCAACGTTTTTTTCCTTTTAATTCTCAGCCCTTACAGTAATTTAGACCGAATTCCTCATCACCAACCCGTGATAATATCTTCAATGGAGGCTGTAGAAGTCAGCGTGGGACATCTGAAGCAAGAAGCAGAGTCAGGATTGAAGACACAGACGTCGTAGTTAGCATACCTATAAGACCGTACCTTTCATACATATACAGACTAATAGCATGCTTACATACTTGTCATCTTCAGTTCTTAGTTTAAGAACCCTCTCGGAAGTTTCGCATAAGGCACAAAACCGAACGCCTTTACAACCACAACTCTGATGTGATACCTCAGCGGAACTCATTCGAAGAAAGCAGAGCTAAAAAGGTTTATGTAAAGCAGTGATAAAGGACAAAGGATAAAGCTCTAGGCGTTGATAAATCTCTTAGGGATGCGCCTTGCACTTGACTTCATTAAGCGTCGAAGGTGATTGAATGCATATCTGGCCTTTACAAAGACTCGTGCTGGCCTACGAATGAGTCGAGCTAGTGCTGCCATCCTCCCAGACAAATATGGCACCAATTTAGCGAGCACGGAGAGATGGAAGGGTTGGTGGATTCAGGGTGTTGCGATCCACCCAGTGATTTTTACAGGGAACCTCCGACCACCCACTGTGTCATACACGCATTACTTTACATTTAATTAACCAAATGTAAAATCGAGATATCAGCTGAAGAGTAAGTACCAAAAATAAGACATAACCTAAAATCTTATGATTAATGACGACAGTGCCGTACCACAATTTTGATCAGTGAAGCAACTAAACGTCTCTTGAAATGCTTTGTGTGCAACTTCAGAACAATGACGTTTTGGTTACGTCAATTATGAGCGAGTTCCGGTTATTAGAGGTACTTATAACTTGGTTGTTTGAGATTATTGTCGCTTTCCTTTTTTTCCAGAAAGTTTTACTCGAATAAGAGTATTCTCATCGTGTTCCAGACACTTAGAAGGCGACCATAATTTGTTGGCTTTGATCGTATTTGTTTCTTGTCGGGTTTCCGAACTGGTTTTCATAGAAAGTTCCTGTTGCTTCTTTGGAATCATACGGATCACTGTCAGCTTTTTCTTTTATAAAACACCTCCGATTTCTTCACCAAAGCGGTGTTATGACTGTATGCAGCTTATCTGACGCTGTTTGATTCGTCCCCGTGAGTCACGTGTTAGTAATGGTGCGTTTGATGTGGAGATTCCTCGCTTTCGTCGCATTCCACCCTCTTCTTTATCAATATGAATTGTCGAACGGCACTTTATTGATCTCACTTTCCTTAGCTTCTACCTACGTTTTCATTCAAAGACACTTTTTCCATGGCTTTGATGTCTCGAACCATGTTTAAATTTTACATCTGCACGATTTTTTCTGTTTATATGTTCTTACGAACTGCCCTTGTTGAGCTGATGCGACGCTTGTATGAGTTATAGTTGTTGCTGTTGTTGTTGTTGTTGTTGTTGTTGTTGTTGTTGTTGTTGTTGTTGGTCAATGACTGACGTTTCGGCGATTTCGCCTTCTTCTGAGCCGTGCTGTTATGAGTGGGACTAATCTGTTTTTATCTTTACTTTTTTTTTCTTTCAGGAGCACACGTCCGAGGTGTGTAGGAAAAAGAGTCCGTTTCCTACAGCTGATTTGATATTTCATGGTATCGAAAGCGGTTTTCCGCGTTAACTATGGCCCCATCTGGGGTTAAACCTGGTGTTATCAAGGTATGATTTGGTAACAGTACTAGAGCGAAGTTCTTTAGTACTGTTATGATGTGAACCCTTTCATGATTTGACTGCAGTTATGATGTTTTCTTTTCACTAATGATTGCTTTTCTTGAAGTGTTTAAGCTCATCCATGGCTTTAGGACCCTGCCGTTGCTGCCCTTTTTAGTCATAAGGACCCAGAATCCCGATATGATGACCTTAGGGAAATTGGGCACGGATCCTTTGGAGCTGTGTATTTTGTAAGTGTTTACAAACTGTTCAGTATTAAGATATGAGATTATATTTGTCGTTTTTGTAAAATTTTTGGAGCCATATCTCGCAATTACTTTCCTCATTGTAGGCTTATGACAAAGAGACTAGCGAAACGGTTGCTATCAAAAAGATGGCTTATTCTGGAAAGCAAGCCGGTGAGAAGTGGACGGATATTTTGAAAGAGGTTGCAGTTAGGTTGTAGTTATTACTATTTACTGACTAGTTTTTTATTTGATATGCTTCAGGTTGCCTTTCTTAATAAAGTCAAGCACCCTCATATTGTCGAGTATAAGGCGTGTTTCCTGAAAGAACAAACTTGTTGGGTAGGTTCAACGTTATGCTTCGTTATTGCTTTCCAAGTATGTTAATTTTAATCAGAACGTGCTAATTCAGTTTACTTTCTTTGATTTTTGGGGACACGTAGCGCAATGCTCGGAGGCGCCCTGCAATACACATAGGATCAATCTAGGCACCAATGGCTCACCAAGCCTTCCATCCATCAGAGGTCGACAGATTGGTATCGGACTTCTCTGGGAGGATAGCAGCACTGGCTCGATACATCGGTACGCCACCGCGAGTCATTGTAAAGACCGGAAATGCATCCGGTCTCCTCCAACGATGCTCAATGAAGTCAAATGCATGATGCATCCATAACGGATTGATCAACGCCGAGGGCTTTATCCTTTTATCCTTTATCTTTGGTTTTCAACAATTTTAGCTTTCTTGACCGCTCCGAAGACAAACTTGATAACTTTTTAGCTTATAATGGAATACTGTATTGGATCCGCAGCAGACATAGTTGACGTTTTGCGTCAAGGCCTACGAGAGATTGAAATTTCGGCCATATGCAGTGAAACACTTTCTGCATTGCATTATCTTCATCAACTGCACCTTATACACAGGGATATTAAGGCAGGAAATATCTTACTGTCAGATTCCGGCCGCGTCAAGTTGGGTCAGTTCATCAGTATTGAAAATTTCTCCTCTGTCTTACATTTATTCGTAGCAACGATTCAAGTTTAGCCGATTTTGGTTCTGCTTCGATGTCGGATCCTGCGCAAACGTTTATTGGTACACCGTTCTTTATGGCACCTGAAGTGATTCTTGCAATGGACGAGGGTCATTATACAGAAAAGGCAGATATATGGTCACTTGGAATCACTTGTATTGAATTAGGTAACTTTTCTTTCAATTGAATGTGCGACTTTTTAAAGCCCGTTTTAAACTAATCACATTAATTCTATCATTAGTTATTAGATTAGACACGGCTGAGTGAAAGGCGAAACGAAAGGCTTGCATGGTAGAGTGGTGGTGAACGCGTTAGCCCCTGGAAAAGGTGAAAGCGTGTCCGATCCCCACCACTCTTGGTCCAGAGTTTTGCAGATATCTCAGCCTCATTGTAGTTATTTTGGTTCTATTCGAAAATATCCTTTTTTCATTTGTGTATATCCCTAAACCTTTGTTATGCATAAAGTTATAATTTGGTTATTATAGCTGAACGACGACCACCTTTATTCAATATGAATGCTATGTCTGCTTTATATCACATTGCACAAAATGACCCACCAAAGTTAGCAACCGTGACGAGGGAAAACCAACCAGACTGGTTTGTCAAGTTTTTTGGGCTTTTATATGTCAAGATTTTATTTATACTATCAGCACTTCTTCAGAGCTAGAGTGGTTTTTCGTTTAGGTCTGATTGTTTCAAAGACTTTGTTGATATCTGTTTGCGGAAAGAAGCAGAAGAGCGGCCAGATACGGGAGCGTTATTAAATGTATTTCGTTTAAGTCTATTGCTAGCGCCTCTCTACATATTTAAAACGCTCATATATTATTTGCAGTTTATTGTTGATCTTGCGGGTTCTTTTCAGCACGGATTTATCGCACAATCCAATCATAATGGAGTGATTCAAGAGTTGATAACAAGGACTAAAGCCATAGTGGGTGTTATCATCGAGTTCCATTTCCCTTTTAGTTTACTTCCACTTTCGCTTGCACTTTTTATTCTAGGTTTTGGAACTGGATAATTTTCAATACAAAAAGATGCGCAAGCTTATGTATCTCGATGAGGTGGACAACAAAGAGGGAGAAAATGCCCAGGGTATATCTTTTATTATCACTATTGATTTGTTATTTTATGGTGTTCGTATTTTATACGTAGAATAATACTTGTAAATTCATATTTTAGGACCGCTAAATGGTTGCTTACTTTAGTATGTTTTTTGCTGTTTTGCTCTCTTCCTCTTAATTTGCATAGCGCTGTCATTTTCCCACTTTGATCTACTTTATCTAGTTATTTATTTCCTTTTTCACTGATATTTTGATTAAGGTGGAGCATGTGAAGAGGTTGACGACCTTGTGACTGACTGTGGAATATCATCTGTCGAAAAGGGTTAGTTTACAATATACTTTGTGAAAGAGGCGCTTGTAGCGCAGTTTTGGAGGTACTCTGCAATACACATGGAATCGATCCCCATGCCCCAGGCTCACCAATCCCTCCATCCCTCCGTTATTATTATACTTTGTGAAAAATGATCAGAAATTACTCCGTTCTTTCAACCAAAAATTAGTGTTCTTTCTTTTCGTATATAACCTCACATTCTTCGCGTTGAAGGATCTAATAGTTTAGGCGACTCTACAAGCTCGAGGAGTGGTTCGATGAGAAGTCTCACTTCATTCCGCTCTATGCAAAGCAATAGTGGTGGGAATAGTAATAACAGTCGACCACCGATACCAAACTTCCGCTCAGATAGTACGGAAGGAGAGGTCGGTTTTTGGCATTTCCACTTTTGTCTGTTAACTGATAAATAAACGCCGTAATGTAATTCCGGTGACTGTTTTGTGATTCATGCTTGCTTTTAGAATCGTACTTTTATACCGGTTGGAAATGTATCCCTTGAGAATTCCGAGTTATATAACAATCGGCCTCGAAGTCCTATACCTTCTGTTAAGATTGATAAAAGTATTAAGGTGTGTTTTTTTTGGTTCAAAGTCTTATGAATGTTTATTTGTGACATGTTTGCTTTTCTTTCTTTTCTTTATTTTAAAATATTTGAAAATCTCTTCCTGTCCTAAAGTCGTTATCGATATCATCTTGAGATTCATCTTTTGTTTGAATTTTGTGGTTTATACTAAGCAGGGATGAGCAATATTTTATGTTAACCACCATCCCTTCGTGTAATCGTATTTTTTCAAACTCTTATATTAGGATGATATGGCGACACTAAAGAAATCGAAGTTCTCCACGTTGCGTTCGGCGAAGTTGATCTCTCGTGAGCAAGAAGAATACAACAAAGAAAATAATATGTATGAGCAGATGAATGGATATAAACGTCTTCGTCAAATGCATCATAAGGAGATACAGCAGGTTTGTTGTAATTTGGCTGCTCTCAAGAGTTGTATGAAAACTCCATGTAGTAGTTTTTTTGATTTTGCTGAAATTTTTTCTATTCTTTTTCTCCCAGCGGTTATATCGCCTCATTGTGTCTGGGAAGTGTTCTTGGGTATCAGGCTGTGATGTACAACAAGAGAATTTGTCCCTCCAACAGAATCTCCCGAGCTGAGAAGGAGTCCAGCGTTTCAATCAGGAAGCCCAACTAAGAGTAAACCTCTACCAGGATTCACTACCATCCTAGTATCAAACTAGTCACATGGTTAGCAGATCTCGCTGTGATCCACAAGGGCGGCGACTCCCTGTGTTGGTGACGTCTTGGGACTAACTTTACCTAGGCTGACTTCAGGACTCCAGGGATACACAATGGCTAAACCATCAAAACTCCGAAAAATAGAGAATACACTAGAGCTCGCGAAGTAAGTGACGATGGGCCATTCTAGTAAGTAACTACTTTTTTCTTCTACAGTGTTTACTTCTAAATGCTGAAAGGGATGATAATCTGGTTAATGCTTCGCTTTAACAATATGTTTAGTTTGATACCTAGAGGAAGAATGAATGGCTTTTATTTTGGAGCATTGTAGTAAAGTTTTTCTAGCTGGAAGAACGTTGCGCGGCCGACATCGAGCTCCTTCGCGTTAAGCTTGATAAAGAACTCGACCAACTTGTATCTGGATACGCTAAGGTATATTCTAGTAGTTGCCAGGCACACAGATTTTCCTCAGTTCTTGCTCGCTATCTTGTTATTTCCAAAAACGTTTTACTGTTGTTTTACTCTCAATATTGTTCCTAGTAATTCCAAAGTTTTTCAGGAGAGAATGCGATTCAAAACAGCGCATCAAAGTGAATTAGAAAAAAAGAAGAAGGAGATTGATGAGGGTGAAAAGAAGTTGCGAAAACAAATTTTAGTAAGCAATTTTATTTTTTATTATGCAGTGCTTTTCATCAGCACAACATTTATTAATGTATAATTTACTAGTTGTTCATATGAATAGAATTCTAGTCCCGTCAAGCTCATGAAATGCGGTGTTTCTCCAACTCTCAGCTGAAAGAATATCGTCACAATAAAGATATGGCAAAGAGTGTACGTTTGTACCACATGAAACGCTTATTCTTTTCCCCAGTTTTATAATGGTTTTTCAAGTTATACAAGTTCTGTTTGTATGTGGTAGTCACATGCATGAGAACTAATTTTTCATTTTTTTAAAATCAGAACTGCTAAAATTTTTTTCATTTTTATATTAAATATTGAGGTGCTAATGCGCCTTTCCAGTTTTGCGATTTGGAAAACCTTCAGATTTAACGCATATGGGACATTGTTTTTCGATGGCCGTTCGAAAATATGAAGAACTTAGAGACTTTTGGGACACACTTCTTTCTATTTCTTTCATCGATATTGCTTTGTAGAATGTTTGATCAATTTTTTTTTGTTAAGATTAAAGAATTCTGATACAGTAAGGACGACATAGGATTATTACACAAACACGATTGCTACCGGCATCAGCAGTACATCCGAGAATACCATCTTGTTTTGTGTTTGGTGAAGTCGGGCATGATTGGAGATTATGTATCTTGTTGGCAATTATCTGTTGATTCTGCTTTTTTTTCTTGTTTAATGCTGAAGAGCTGATTTCACTTATCAATGAGTTATGCATGACTCATATCTTCGTGAATGTCTCGAAAACTCATGCCCAGTGAATGTATATAGGATTTGACATGGAAAGTTTATTAGGGGAAACTCGAAATCTTGTTGCTATTTTGCGCTTGAAGTGTTCGCTGCTGTGGCAATTCACTTTTTTCATGCTTAGGAGACGTAAGGTTGTCAAGAACGTGATTTATTTGGTACAATATTGGCTGACGTTTGAGCAGTTTCACCTTCTTCAGAGGCCTTTTGCACCTTTTCAGTCTTTCAGTTATTTAACGGAGACCGAACGTACGGAGTCTCACATGGATCAGGCCCTACTATTAAATACAGCTAAGTCTTTTGTATAAGCCGGCCTTGTTTTCAACTTATCGCACATTTTAATTGCCGAAAACTCCCAGCAGTTTGCGAAAAAGCCGACTCGGTCCCATAGTGTTTAATAGCTTTCCGATAGACTTGTCTAGTATATTGATCACTTCTAGTTAAGAGACCCAATGTGGTTTACCAAGGACTACATTGATGAACAAGCGTAAAATTAATTTGTTTGTAGTGTTATCTCTTTTTTCAGTTTTATTTGATGTGACCTTTAGTTGTAGGAAAAGCCCATGTCCAGTCTTAAATTTAAGTCGTTCCTCTGCTATTCGTATTATTTAGTGTTTTTTCATACGGTGCAAATCTAATTGGCAGAATATCACTAATATTGTTTACTCGGCTCTAATTTTTCATCAATGATTTTCTTAATTTGCTTCTATTTTTAGAGTCTGAAGGAACGTGGCTTGACTCGATCTGCTTATGAAATGGCGTTGAAGGATATAAAAGCACAACTGACAAGGAAAAGAGCGAATGCCGAAGCGGCTTTTGAAATAAAACTTCGAGCTGAACTCGAGTCAGAGGTGGTGAAATACCGTCGATCCCAACTACTTATGCTTCACAGTACCGAAAAGCGTTTGGATGAAGAAGTGAGACTTTCATGCTGTAAATAGGTTAACATAAAGATTGCTTTGTTCAGAGGAAAATTCATTGATATTTCCCTGGAAACAACGTTTGTGGAACTAAACGTCGTTATATCCATAATTATTATATGGTATATGCCTTGTTACTGACAAAATCTTTAAAAAGTTGATTTTTTTAAAACAGCTTTTTTATTTCTCTTTAGAATAAATTCAAGACCATCTTTTATTGACTAGAACCGATTTTAGATTTGGTGGTGTTACACTACTACTGTCATCCTCTGTTAATTAGTTCGACATTTTCATCCGAAATCCTAGTTAGAAGTAAACCTATCCAACCTTCATTGTAGCATGCTTACACTTTTGCGCTCAAATTTTAATTTCCGGAGCTCAAAAAACTGTTCTTAACTGTGTGAAGCCCGTAAAGTTATATGTAGCTTCGAGAATGTTTTCGTTTACAGGATCTAAATGTGCTGGAACGTCAAATGGATAATCGCCAGGCAATGCTGCTTCGTCACCATGAAGCTACTAAAGATATTGAAGTGGCTCAACTGAAGGAGATCCAGACAATGAAAAAGCGACATCAGGTTCGTGGATATCGCGCTTAGAATTTGAACAAGTTTTTTTGCTTATTTAGATTGGTTGTTACTTTCGAGAGTTATGTGATTGTTCTGAAAATATACATATACATATACACAAATGTGCATATATACACAATATATGTATATATAAATATATATGTGCATGTATATATAACGATGTGTACATTCGTGGAATAATGCCAACGTTAAATGCCACAAGTTAATTGTTTCGTTCTCTTTCTCAGCATTCACGAGGTTATTCAGCACACGTTTACTTCCTTACATGAAGAACGCATACAACACAACGGTAGCTGACGTTTCGGCAGTATCGCCTTCTTCAGAGCCTGAAGGGGTACACTGATATGTAATTTACTAGGTCAAACGCTTCAATAGTGCAAACAGAAAGATGAAAACCTGAACGATAAATACACGTTCTGCAGCTTCTCTCTTCTTCTCTTCTCGATCGCTGAGAAAGAGAACGAAACATTTATTATCCAATGCTGAGGTTAATAGAAATTCGATCTTGGGAACACAAGTTAACCTTCTATTGTATGGATATATCAGGATCAGACTAACCGCTAGAATAAATACTGAATTCAGTATTTTTTTATTACTTCAGATCATACAACATGATGCAGAATCGACTAACCAGACTGAGTACACGAGGAGGAAAACCGATGACCTGAGAAAACGACATGCTATACAGAGTAGACAACAGCCGAGGGAGCTTAAGGTACTAGATACATTATCTGCATTTCGATGGTTCACCATAACATTGAACTTAAGAAGGAGCCAGCCGGAAATCCTTGTTTGTTGCATATAATGATGTTCTTAGTTGAAAGAAGCCCAAATTCGCAAGCAGTTTCGACAAGCTGTTAAAACTCAAGCGAGGCAGTTCAAGCTCTACCAGACGCAATTAATGCAAGCTACTCCTAAAGAAGAACACAAGGAGATCTCAATTCAATTGAAAGAGGTAGGCATATTGATGATTATATTTGAGTTTATTTGTTCTTGCTCTTTTTACGTTTTCACTTTTTGGGAAGCGTCAATTTTATGGGATTTTTGACTTCCTAGTTTCAGAAGCAGAAGCGTCGAATTGCATTACTTACATCTCAGTACGAATATCAGATTGAAAGCATGGTTCAAGAGAAGACTGTTAGTTTTCAATCTCGTTTTGTTCACGTAAACAAATTTCGTTCGGAGTCGTTGTTTGTTGGTGTTTTTGTTTCTTTTTTAAATTTAGTTTATCTTTCTTAGGGAAAACTAGAATCATGGCAAGAAGAGGAGGCTCGATCGTTGCATGAACGGCTAGCTAAAGAGTTGGATGAATTAAAAGAGTATCAGGCTAAACAACGAGCACAGTTGGAGAACACTATTGACAAGGTATTTTGGTATACGAATTGTTCGTCAGCCATGAAAATTAAATTTTTTCGCATTGCGGAAAAAATTTTTTCAGTAGAGGAACTGCTAGCTTTAAAAAATTTCCAGTTCGTTTTGAAATTTAGTCTCAGTTTGTCCACATCATTTTCCATTGAAGTTATTAGTGGTTTCGTTTTTATTTAGCCTCTTATATTTTTTTATTTGGCTTGCAGACAACATAATATTATTGGGATTCCATGATTGTGTTTTCATCTTTTTTATTTGACGCAACTCGTCTATGATTATGTTCCGTTGTTACCAGCCGTTCTCACATTCGATTTGTTTTCTCGCATCCATCTGCACAAAGGCCTTCGATCTTTTCCGTGCAGATTGGGCTGCTGCGTGAAGTTTTTCGTCTTTGCGAATTTGATTGAATACTATTCGACTCCCTTCTTCCTCGAGTGCAGAGATCTCTGTGGTAGAGCGTTCCGACATGGATTCGAAGGATTTGATACCTGACAAGCCTAACACCAAATTCTAGACCCTGGAAGCGTGTTATCCTTGGTGATCCCGGCGTGGAGTCGAACTAACACCGTCTTCGTGTTGAAGGACTTCACTATTTCTGCGCTACACCTCTTTCCCTCATGGTCTAATTATATAATTGCCAAGGCTGGAGTTCACGAATTGTACAAACCCGCAATTGCAGCTTCCATTACTTTCTTCCATTCGTAGCCGTTGTGAATAGAGATGGTCCATTTAGTTGACGAATGCTGGTTTCCGTGTTAGAGGTGATGTCGTTCATTGAGTTAAGGTGCTAATGTGAGCAGTAAACACGTGTGACTGTTTTATACATAATTCTGTTTGATTTATTCAAAGCCGAGTCAATTTGTATTTGCTTGTAATCCACACTTCGTTGATTCTTGATATAACTGGTTCATTTTTGGTTCTCACCAATTTCGTTGCTAGCTGAATCATTAGCGAAGTTGCGAGTTTTCCTGAACATACGGGTGACAAATTGTTGCTTGATATTATGTTAGGTGATCTAATTGTACTTCAAGAGACTTCGCTGTTGATCTTTCGCATAATAACCTTATGTTGCTGAAACGTTGTGGACAATGGCAGCCATGCTCAGAGCGTTTCATTCCTAACAAACTTTATTTTCTTTTCTGAAACAATTCATTGGTAATGTTTCCTTGGCTGTTGGCGTGGTTGGCGGATGCCACACATGTTTGTCGAGGTTTCGAATTCATATAAGTAACTTACTATTGCTGTTCTGGACGGTGGTGATCTTGGATACTATGAAATGATAGTAGTATGAATAATCATGATAAAATACCACCTTCTTTATGAATAATATGAAAGTACGGTAAATTTTCGTTTAGGTTGATTTCAATATGTAGTAATTCCGCTTGTTTTCCTCGAAATATGGACTTACCTAGAAGAGGGGAGTTGTGAACAGGGTTTCAACAGAACGCTTTCCTTCCTCATTTTGACTGTTCATTCCTAATACTGCAACGTAGTATTTTTCTGAATGATGATTAAAAGGGACAAAGTTCTCGGCGGTAGGTAATTCCTGCGGTATGCGCTATGAATTCGTCTTCATTAAGTGTCGTTCAGAGATGATTGAATGCATATCTGGCCTTTACAATGACTCGCGGTGGCCTAAGAATGTAACGAGCCAGTGCTGCTATCTTCCCAGACAGGTCTAGTGCCAATTTGCCGACCCCGGAGGGATGGAAGGCCTGGTGAGCCACGGGCGCGGGGATCTATTCCACGTATGTCGCATGGCGCCTCTGACTGCTGGTTATTAGTATCGTAGTGTCTCGTTCAAAAAGGATGAAATTCCCGTTTTCGATAGATAAATTTGCGGAGAAGGTAGTTGATTATACCGAATCGAGCACATTGACTTCAGATAGATTTGACACGACTCTTACAAAAGTTTTTTTTTTATAAATTGTGAACTGGAGTGAGTACCTTTCCTTTACTGATACCTTGGTACAGATCCTACCTGGAGTACATGGAGGATTTAGATTGAATACAAGATGTTTAGCAAAAGAGCTTCTACATTAAAGGAAGCGGCCGAAAACAATACGAGTTGAGATCGCTACATTCTTGCCATTCCGTCACCTCATTAGATACGCTAATCGGTGTTGATCGACGTGCATGTTTCCACATCATTTTTTTTTTTGTTTATCTTACA
Organism: Angiostrongylus costaricensis; assembly: GCA_900624975.1. Classification (NCBI taxonomy): domain Eukaryota; kingdom Metazoa; phylum Nematoda; class Chromadorea; order Rhabditida; family Metastrongylidae; genus Angiostrongylus; species Angiostrongylus costaricensis. The sequence goes on along the minus strand of UYYA01004017.1, from coordinate 169,362 downwards.
ATACCTTTTAAGGAGCTCATTGCGTTAGATGAAAGAATCGCTTTGCGGCGAGCAATGCTTGAGCAGAGATTCAAAGAAGAACGTGAGGATATGCAGAAGCAACGCGAAACGCATAGCCGTGTTATCGCAGAACGACATGCTGCAGAAGAATTACAACTACCCAATGCAGTTAGTAACTCATCTCAGACGACTGCGTTGTAGCATATTAGTGTTCATGCTGTGCAGGTATCAACGAGTCGATTGACGGTTCTTCTTTTTTTGTGTTGGTTCTTTCGTTCTTGCTATTCACCTCGATTTCATTCTTCCCACACATTTCGTTTTCGAGCTTTGCTAGTTGAGTTTTACCTTTATTGTACGAGAACTAATCTTGATGATGACTAAGTCTTCTAGTCTTTGCTCATTTTTCAATTCATGATAGGTTGGCAATACATCAAAGTTATTCATAATTTCTTACGATAATAGGCATAGCGTAGTAGGGCAGAGGGCTGCAGCAGTGTGGTATAACCATGGATTTTAGGATATTCTCGTTCATTGCAACTGTACGGTGTTGTTCGTTTCATCTACTAGAGGTGGATGAAGGCACTGATAGTAATGCTTATCATGAGTAGATTGTGTTCGTTGAAGAATAATGCATAGAATTTCTTTAGAAAGTTTTCAGATTTTTTTCCTTTCAATGACATTTGTGTATACCTAAAAGGACTTCATTATAGGAAGAAAATTCGGCTAAAATTTTACATTAGACGTGTACCAATTAAGCCAAGTGAATGAAAATCTGCTGGTTAGGAGAAGTTTTATGAAAAGTAGGAAAAAGTGAAGTTAGTCCGATAGTTTTGATATTGCTAAGCGTTATTCCAGCATGTCTCGAACCTTTCCAATTATTCAAGAGAACGTTCAAGAGGTTTTTATAGCCCTCTGCCGTGAATTCGTATTCACTCATACGTTTTATGGATGCCTATTCATTTAAATTCATTCGTATCCAGTAATCCTGATGATTTACGCCCTCAGTTTTGGTTGGTTCGTTTCTTGACAAGCTGAGTTCTTCAACCAACTGCTATGCTGCTTGGTGATTGTATAAATGATTCGAAATGTCCCATATATTTAAGACTATTTCATGATTTAATAGTGGTACATAGCGCAATTCATGACCTAGAAACCCTCTGGCGCTCAACTACCTGTGTTTTTGTCTTAGTTCCTTTCTTGAAGTTCGTCATTTTTGCTGCTCTTATTTACTCGGTATGGTCTTCACTGATCTTTGCTGTATCTGTTTTCTTTCTTTCCTCATGCCCTCTACAGTTCTATGTTGTAGCCTTTTTCACTCATTCTGGTTGAGTGAACATTTCATTGTGTACGCTTTAGATCGACGACATCACTTTGTGTCGCGTCAAAGATGTGATATTAAGGATATTATTCCTTTTTTTCATTCAATTACTGAATGTGTTCGAGGCAACATGATAAAGGGGTTCTGCTCGAGCACAGGATCTTTTGGTGACAAGAGGTTTCTTTTCTCTTTTGTTAAATGTTTTATGCAAGGATTCTGAAATTCATACTCTTTTCACGTTGCTTCGAAAGACTTGGCGTTAGTTGTCGTTTGATATGAGATATCAATTCAAACATTATTGCTTGGGATTTTTGTATTCCTTCTCGTTTGATGATTAGCATTATGTCATGGTTGCAGCAGTGCTCTATTTTTGTAATAATTTATTTTCTTATTATACTGAATAAATGTGTATTGTATGCGAATAAAAAGTATTTTGAGTTCACTGCTGAACCAACATCAGCGTGTCGTTCCCTGAGTAGATGATCTGGAATGGATCTGTTGTTTCCACATACATTACGTAGCGAACATTGATTTATCGCTAACAGGTTTTCTTTGGATTTCATTATAGAATCCTGGTGTAGCTTTTTGCTTGAGTTTAATTCGGTTACCGTTCATTTCATTTTCAACCCGAGCTCGAATCAGTGTGTGGACTCGGCTTCTGAAATCTGTGATATTTCCGCTTATGAATACGGGCTATGTAGGCATTGAAAACAGCCGATCTTTTTTGAATTGTCCTTTGAGCCGATTTTGATCTATTTCTGAAACAGTATTCTCGTCCATTTATCATCTTGCGTTCTCATTATATAACAGCTCATGGATTCTGTCTACCAAACCGTTTCTCGTCTGAACTTGTAGAGACGAGATAATGATGAAGGATAGTGCTGTCGGCGTTGATAAATCCTTGGCCGATGCGCCAAGCATTCGATTGGAGGTGAATGAATGCATATCTGGCCTATGCAACGACTTGCGATGACTTACCGATGGGGTCAGTGCTGCTATCCTCTCAGGCTGTCCAACTCTGGTACCAATTTGCCGACCACGGCGGAGCAATAGAAGGCTTTATGAGCTTGGGGTGCGGTTTCAAAACCAACGACCGCATGTGTATTGCAGCACGCCTCTAAACATTGCACTACATGCTGCTCTGATTGCGGGACATTCTTGCAGAAACGCAAGCGACAAGATTCGACTTGATGTTGAGCATGACGGCTCATCTTCGGAAGGCCGAGTTTGGGCACGTTGTGTCTGTCATTCATACTTACTTAAGTCCGAGATGTACTGTTATCAAAGCATTTGAGGAGGGATGTTAAAGTTGACGAAGTGTAGTGACCTTAGTGCATTTTATTTTCAGTGGTTCGTTTTACCTTGCATATATGGCTGTGCTGTTTTCAAACGCTTCATTATCACTTTTAAGGGTACATTTTCGCAACGAGTAAAGATAAGGCATTGAGCGAACTTATGTAGGTGTAATTTTAGTGTAGATGTATACCTCGGCATAGCTTGGTGTTTGCAGAGTTTGCGTTCATCAGTGTACTTCATCATAGAAACATATCTTTAGAAACAGTTATCACTCTTATTGCCTCAGCGTGTGGCGCAGTAGTTGGGGGCGCCCTGTAATACACATGAGATCGATTACCATGCTTCTGGCTCACCAAGCCTTCCATCTCTCCGGTGTCCGCAAATTGGTACCAGACCTGTCTTGGAAGATAGCAGCGCTGGCTCGGTATATTGGTTGGCCACCGCGAGTCATTGCATAGGCCAAGTATGCGTTCAGTTACCTCCAAACGATGCTTAATGAAGTCGGATGCATGGCGCATCCCTAAAGGATTGATCGACGCGGAGAGCTTTATCCTTCTTAGCTTTTATTTACACAACCTTTTAGTGATCTTTTAAACGTTGTGCTCGAGAACACTTTACTATTTACAATTTGTTACGTCATACATACACATCGTGTCCATGCTGTCTGCGCACTTTTACTAATTTCTTCAAGAGAGAGGTGAGAAGTAAACGGCATAGAAGCACTTCCGTTTTCAATGTAACGCAAAGAGATATTCATTTTGAAGTCATTTAGAAATGTTTTTCGCAAGTGGTCAGTATAGATCTTCCAGAAGTTTACCAAACAAGTCTGGGTGGCTAGAAAGAAGAGCTTTGTGAAAAACTGCCATCTGGTCGCTTGTGTTCATGAACAGTTTACCCTATTTGTGGCTTCGAATAACTTTTTATGCTGATGAGTTGGTGTAAAGGGTTGCTTTAGAAACTCTGGACACCGTTTTTATGCCCATCTCATCTTTCCAGTTCAACACTCGAATGTCTTTGTGCTGTCCATTGCGTTCTCTTCATCTCCAAGTGGATAACCTATTTGGGAAGTCCTTTGTTGTCCTCTTACAGATTTCAATACAATGGCTTTACCTCTAGAAGGTACTAAGTGAAGCTCGAGTGTTTGCACATTTTTTACAAGTCTGTGCATTCTGCTATAATTTCTATTGAGAAACTCAAACTCGAAAAAACTAGTGTGCAACCTGTCTCGCTAAGTATATAACTCGTTGAGTTGTCAGAAAAATGAAGATCACCGAACATATTTTCAGATCTATCTCTTTTCCTCAATAGGTTTGAATATAAGAGGAGGATTGGAATTGTTGTGATCCTTTCAATTGTGGCATTCCAGATGTTTCCATGTTTAGGTATCGACCTGGATGAATCTTTTCATCTCTGTCAACAAATGTCCCCAATTCCCACAACGCAATCATCTCTAGTCCGTATCTGTGTGTCTCGTGCAGAATCACCGCCCAAATGCCGCTCATAAATAATTCATGCAAATGTGTCGGAAACCAATGAAAAAAGTGAAATTGTAGAAGATCTCGCCCATTCATAGAGGCTGTCAATTCTTAGAACTATGGTTTGTTCTTTCCTTTGAATTCATTAAGCGGTATGAACTCCATTGTGAACCAGTGGAGTCTAGAGATCTTTACTACTAGGCTACAAGTTTTCTTCCATGTCTAAATTTTGGTTCTTTTTGGGAAAATAAATTTTAACTAAAGTTAAGACGAAAATAACACTTCAGAGACCTTACACATAACCTGAAGGCAAGGGATCAAAGCCTTTTCCCTCCAGACCTCAAATCCTCATGGCCTTTAGTTATGAAGAGAATCATTAGGAGCTGCCGAGAAATTAAAATCATCTATTGTCGGAGAAGTATTAAATTCTATGTAAAACTCACTTTCAATCGTTATTATGAATCGTGGTTGTCGTATGAAATGAGCGGATATGAGAAATATTAGAATCAGGTCGTCATATGTTCCAAAACACGTTTCCTATAACTAGTACTGACAATTCTGTAGTTGGAAAGTTCACCATTGTTCCGCACATAACTCGAAAGCGTTAGGGAGAATCTAATTTTATATTCTACCATGGGCGCGTGTGGCGCAGTGGTCGGAGGCGCTCTGCAACACACACATGGGTTCGGCCCCACACCCATGGCTCACCAAACCTTCCACTCCTTCGAGTTCGGCAAATTGGCACCAGACTTGTCTGGGAGGATATCAGCATTGGCTTAATACATCGTTAGGCCACCCCGAGTCATTGTAAAGGCCAGATATGCATTCAATCACCACCAAACCATCTTAATGAAGTCGAATGCATGGCGCACCCCTAAGGGATTGATCAACGCGGAGAGCTTTATCTTTTGTTTTACTCTGCCATGTTCTTAGCCCCTCAATTTTCTTATTTTTCGAAAACTTGTCCCCTATTACCGAGAAACTATTGCCTCGTTCGAAAATTAGTACCTTTGTAGTCTTTGTGGTTTTTAATTTCATTTTTCTCGTGTTTTAATGAAATTTATTTCCCGTGTTGTTTTGATGAGCAGACACGAGGTTGCTATTACAGCATTTTTTCGAAATAATGTGTAATAACAGCTTCGTGTTTGCTTATCGAGAAAACAGTGAATTATTTGGTCAGTGCCGAGGTTAAAAGAAGGTCTGACCTGAGAATATTTCTTTTGTTCTAACTATTTCTTAGCAATATAAGGACCTCGGCTGGTACAGTGGATAACACGTGAGCCCCCGGAAAAGGTAATCGCTGGTTCGAAGCACACGCAAGGTCCCGAGTTTTGCTTATATCTCAGTACCATTGTGGTTATTTTAACAATGGTTTCTTTTCAAATGTTGTTCTATTATATTGCATTGTCGAACCTCTTTATGAAGATGGTAAGGTGTGGATTGAAAAGTTGTATATTTATAATGCAGTTACAATATCCTAGCAGTCACCTAGAATGACTGTATAGTACGAGCCTACTTCTTCTTTGATGAGCGCTGACAGGAGTGCATGCCTTTTGAGGCTGTCGAAAGCTTTTTCCTAGTGGACAAAAGGAAGATGTCCTTTTGTGAACCCTGCTTGCTCAATTGGTTATGCATCATCCAATGTTCTTGAAATGCACTATAAGACACGCTATTAGACAATGTGTGTGTGAAGACCTTCATGAGTATATCAGCATGCAAAGTGGGCGGTAATTACGATAATCTCATTGTTTTCCTTACTTAGACAAACTAACCGTGCTCAAAGTCCTTATTTGGTCTAGGTTCTCATTCTCTTGAAGCTATGGTGCCAAGTGGGTTGCGAGAAGCATATTTTGTTCGTGCATTCCAGTTTGAAGGAAATGGGTTCTGATGTCATCTGGCCCTGGATGTGCGCCCTCTTTATGCTTCCTATCGAAGCTCAAACTTCGTAAGGAAAATCGTTCACAATTCCACTCCAGCAGGAACTTGATTTCCATAATCGAGGTTGCGTATTAGAAAAAATTGTTATGGAACTTCTCCATTATCAATTCTATGTCATGGCTTGATGTGGCAATAGAAGTCCTCTTATCCTCATTTACTATATCTTATAGCAGAACATTATAGTCGCTCATATGGTTACCGCACTTCAGACCAATTTATTCATAAGCTGTAGCTACCGGTAACGATATAAGTCCTCCCGAAAACGTCTTATAAACCTGGTGTTTATTGTCAACCGTGTTAATTGTGTCTTTGTAAGATCCAGTTTCAGTTTTCTCGAGCAACATCTTTGTAGTTCGAAAAGTACGATCTGAATTTGTTGATCGAAGAAGTTAAATATGTTTCGAAGAGTTTTTAATTCCTGATGTAAACAATTTTCTAGCTGGGTCTTTTTCAGTCTGCGGTTCATGCATGGGTAAGATTCCGTTCAGAAAGTGTCCACAGACACGATTTCTCTTTTTCTTCTTGTCAAGTTGCAGGAGCTTTTTTTCCCAACTTATGACTGAATCGAGTGTTCGCATGAAAAAAATCAGTGAACGGTGGAGGTGCCATGCACCTTACATCTCTGAGAATGTGGTTGTTATCAACAAGCGTCTTGCCACTTTTCTCATATCGGCATGCTGAATATTTCTTCAGAAGTTTTCTTGTACAGTAGGACGCATGTTCTATCAAGACTGTAAAGTTATCACTTTATAAATGGAGGTAATCTCGTTAATATATGAATCGTTTCTGACTCAAGATCGTTCTCTGCATTTCTAAGTTATTCGACGGTTGTCATAGACATAAAAATGCCCACACAGTCGTTAATCTGTTCAGGCTATAAGTGATATTTTGTAACTTTTTATTTATGACCAGTCATCAACCATATGCGACTATAATCAGCTGTTCTAAACTTCCTCATTGGAAGTCACGTAAAAAGCGACTCTGAAGAAGGCGATACTGCCGAAACGTCAGCTAGCGTTGTATTGTACTGTGTTTCTCTATGGAAGTAAATGTATGCTGTTTAAAAACCTTGCGATTGCTGAACAAGAAAACGACGCATTCATATTCCAATGCCGAGGTTAATAGAAAGTGGATCCTGGGAACTTTTTATTTCCTCCCCATTACTATTTTGTTATGGTAGGGTACTTTCTGAAGTACAACCACAACCATGCAGAGATATTTGCAAAACCTAGACTCCAAGCGAGATTCGAACACGCGATCACCCTTTCCGGTGACTTACATGTTACCCACTGAGCCAACAAATGCCCTTGCTTTGACTCTCTCTCAACAAGTTTTTTACCCTACCCCACTGCCATCAGCAATCAAATCGCGAGTTCGAATCTAACCTGAGGTTTGAGTCTTGCTAATAAGCAGTATTTTTATAGCTGTGAAAATTTTCTAGAATCTTCTCTTTAATTCCCCTAATCTGATTTCTGTGTTTCCCGTACTGCATACTGTCGTCATTACTTACTTTGTTTTTTTTCTTTAATCTACATAGAGTACAATATTTCTCTTTTTTAATTTTTTTTTTCTCTTTCTTTTTTACGATTATCACACAGGCATTGTAGGCAATATTTGATCCACATTTTTGGAAGTTAGAATGATGTTTCTGCATTTATGAAGCTATGAATTAAAAACATCACTCAGCAATACAACTTCCAGGATGCATTGATTACAATGCATTCGATGAGAAAATATTGACAGCTTTCAACTTTAAGCCAAAATCTCTCACCTCATATTAAAGTTGATTATTTGTAATGGAAACCATTAGAATCTACAAATCTTTGCATGCAGTGTACAGTTTATTTTATTCTATCAAAATTGAATTCTTATTTTTATATCCTATGATACATATTTGGTACCATACTTGTCTGGGAGGATAGCACCACTGGCTCGATACATCGGTAGGGCACTGTGACTCATTGTAAAGGCCAGATATGTATTCGATCACCTCCAAACGATCCTTAGTGAAGTCGAATGCACGGCGCATCCTTCAGGGATTGATCGATGCCGAGAGCTTCTTTTTTTATGATACATATTACCTCCATCTTCTTTTACATGAAGACATCTATTTCGCAATAGCTGCGTTTACGTTGTAGATTTCAACAATTTAAACTGCGGTTTTCAATTTTTTGAAGATTCTAAACATACTTAAAATTGAGATAATATCTGTGGAAAGTTCGTATACGATTAGGCGGTGAACAGTGCTTAAGCATTCCAAAACCTTAACGTAATCCACTTAGAGGTCTATAGCACAACCCTTTCTGTATTGTTAGCAACTTTCAGACGCTCCAATGATCGAGAACTCATCGTCGCTTGTCGAGAAACCTGCTTCGAGCGTTGTGTGTTAAATCAAACACCTCTCCAAATCCGAATTTGGCGAACCCATCGAAACTACATGCGGGTGCCTCCAACTTGATCTAATAAAGTAAAGTGAATCTGATTTCATTTTGCAGATTATGACTTTGTTATGTTTTATGCTTTACACAGTTCCTTTTTAGGTTCATTTAACCTAAAGTGATTTCTTCGTGACGTCAAGTCTTGTCACGTTTGACAACGATTGAAAAGATTTTCTTTAAGAAAAAATCCAATCATTGGCTTATGTCCTAATGAAATATGATGTCTTGAAGAAGCTAAACATATTTATTTAAGTAATCCTGAGTGTAGTCGTCTCTGTTAATGTTTGAGATTTGCTTCAGCTTTTTGTTCTTCTTATATTCGCCGTCAAAAATGGCAACCCTTGTTTTGGGTAGCGCGCGTTTTCGATTTCGAGTAAGACAGCTGTGGTTACGTCGAAGCATTCCCTAGGGTACCAGTACATATTCATCATGTACTGCCGTTTAAACATGGCTTCGTTCCGCTATTCCCACTCTCACAAAATAATGGTCCCAATGTGATTAGTTCTTTATTTCTGGTCATGTTCATACCAAGAATGATCCACTTGTTACTACATAATCATTTCGTTTTAACTTTACAACTGTTTGCGAACAAAGGTGATTTCAAGTGGCTTAGTCGAAAAGATGTTCCCATCGTTTATTCAGCTAATAGTAAGTGTGCGTGTGGCGCAGTGGTTGGAGGCGCCGCCGCGACATGCACGTGGAATCAATCCCCGCGCCCATGGTCCACGAAGCCTTCCATCTCTCCGGGTTCGGAAAATTGGTACCAGACTCGTCTGGGAGGATAGCAGCACTGGGTCGATACATTCGTAAGCCACCGCGAGTCATTGTAAAGGCGTAGGCCTGATATGCATTCAATCACCTCCAACGGTATTTAATGAAGTCAAATGCATAGCGCATTCAGGGATTGATCAACGACGAACTTTTTTTTAAAGTTTTTTATTCAGCTAAATGTTACAATTCCAAAGACGAACTTTGCTATTTTGTGCTTGCAAACTGCAGTCGGTGAGCTTACAAGGTTGTCAACACTGCCTTTTCGTCCCCAATGACAGGTTTTGGAGGCTTCGCTAGGATTTTGAGGATTACGCATTCCTTCATAATCTTACCACTGAAAACTATACCACACCGTACTTTGAGAAATATACTTTAGACATCTGTGTTTTGCTGCATTTGGAAAGAACGAGTCTAACTGAAGTCAGGCAGTAAATTTTGTTTTTGAAACTCTTAGCTGATCTATGAAGAGTATAGTTACCTTAGCAAGCATCAGATTCTGGAATAAATATCCCATGCCAATCATAAATTCCGACGGATTCGTGCTCATAATAGTCATCGGTATAACCACAGTGTTGCTGAGATATTTGCAAAACTCTGGACCGCAGGTATCTAAGGTGCGGAACGAACGTGCTGTTGTTCTTTCCGGCTAGTAACGCGTTCACCACCACACCATGTGGGTCCTTCGTTTCGCTTGTCTCTCAGCTAGTCTAGTCATCGGTATAATTATGTTTTTATTTTGAATTTAACACGCTTTTTTGCTCAGACCACCTATCGTTATAGCGCACTTATTCTTGACTTGATATTCGCATGTACAGCTCATTCCATGCTAATAATATTTCGGTTCGAGCTTTCGTTAGAAAACTGGTACTGGTACTTCCATTTCTAAAGGGTTCGTATTTTGCAGTGCGTTTCAGATTCACACATTCACTAGAAAGCATTGGTTGGAAGACAATTATTCCTTGAAGCGTTTCCTTCACTGCAAATGTTTTCGTACTATTCAGCTTTTCCTAGCCTTTCCTCTTGGTTTTATCCAACGGTGAATCTTTCGACTTCCTTTGAGACGCAATGTTCCATCGAATTCTACATTTTCTCTATGGGAACAGGAGAAGAATGAGGTTGAACGGGGGAGGTTTTCTACCAATTCGCCTTCAGTCAAACTACTAAGCTCCGGAAATTACTGACAATCGTACTACAAACGAATAGGAGAGTGACAAACGAGTTACGTCGTCGTCCTGGGAATTGATGAGAATTCTTTTTTTTGTCCTAAAGAAGTGCCATTTTCCCGTAGAACTTTTAGGTATAAGTCCGAAGTAAACAAAGCGCTCTTCACTTCAAAGTGATTACTCTCCGCTCTTTTTTTGGATTCACTTTTGGAATCCATGCTGAAATAGGATGTTATGTGAATTTTAATCAGGTATTAAAAGTGCTTTTAAGGAAGAATTTTTTGGTTTTACCGTTTTTATCTCTTCGTTTATGGCTTTTCGAGGATTCTAATTGTATTTAAAATATCAAGAATGGATTCACAAAGCCAAATTTTCATCATAATCACCTGTCGCCTGTGGTCTGTAGTCCCGTTGACTGTCGTGTGACTCGAGTGGGCGCCAGGAAATCTTCCATCTTTCCCTGTCGCGTGCAAGAGTAGCTCAGTGGGTTCTGCTCGCTCTATGGACTCGTCGAGCATCACATCTTTCTTCAAGGCTCTTTGTGAAGAACTCTGACCATCGGGTCGGTGGTCTTCCTGCAGTATGTTTGACATCCCAAGGAATCCAGTCACTAACGGCTCTTGTCCATCGGTTGTCATTCATACGCATTACGTGTCGTGTCATAATACGCCGAATAACAGGAGACCAGCCTTAATCCATAGGAAATAAAAAGGATGGAGGATAAAGTGGTGTGGTGGTGAACGCGTTAACCACCGGAAAGGGTGATAGCGAATTCAATCCCCACCGCAGGCACTTGTGGTTCAGAGTTATGCAAATACCTTAGAATTATTGTTTATTGAATGTCGCATAATATTATGCCGTAAAAATTTAATAGGCAGTAATTGAAAGGTTAAACGATGATAAAGTGCTTGGCGTTGATCAATCATTGAGGGAGGCACTGCTCATTCCATTTGAAATATCGTAGAGGGCACACCTAGTAAGTAAACACATAATCCTTATGATGACTTGTAGCGGCATACTGATATATCATATCAGCATTTTCCAGAGAAGTTTGTTAGCAATTTATCGATTCCGGAACGATGAAAGACTTGATGAGCTCAGGGCGCAGGATCGAACCCACGACCACGTGTGTTTTGCAGGACACCTCTAATCATTGTGCTCCATGCTCATGACTGTGGAAGATATGTGCACTACAGTATGTTCCTTTAGATTAGTGGAAAATCTATAGCTCTGGGCGTTGGATATTAGGATACCAAAGAATTGTCGATTACACTGTGTATCGTTTGTGCAACATTCACCATCCCTTTATGTGATGTTCATAGGATTTTCACAGCCTTCACTATTTGAAGGAGTACTCCAGAAATACCGCCATCAACCGCACTACCTTGTGCGGAAACGGAGAATTTTCAGTTCTGAAGTGGTTCCTAGGAAAAGAAGAACACTGACACATTTTTTCCACTAATGTTATGAACTAAAACCTCCCATTTCTTTACTTGTTTTCGTTATGACATTGGTTGAGACCGGTTACATCAATTGATCAGTGAGTGTGTACTCGCAGTCTGTTGCTTTATTCGTCAACCATTTGTTCAAACATATCTGGTGTCGTGATAATGTGACCGAGAAAGTAATGGAAAACACGAGGTCTGTCCAACTGTATGGTCAGAACCGAAAACTTTATCCATCTGTGGAATGGAAAGCGAAATATCTACCTAGCTGGACAGTGCATAAAGAAGAGCTCATCCAACTCCATCCAATTTTGGAGTGAGAACCGAAAACTCTATCCAGCTACGGAGTGGAAAGCGAAATATATACCCTGCTATATAGTGCAAAAAGAAAGGTCAATCCAACTATCGGCTGAGAACCGAGAACTCTATCCAACTACTTATGGAAAGCGAAATATCTATCGAGCTATATAATGCAAAAGAAGACTCAATCGAACTATTGGCTTGTAATGAAGTCCTGTGGTCTCATGCTTAACGTCGCAATATTGTTCAGCTGGGCTATGGTCAGTCTTCAGTGTCGCGACACAGCGAATGAATTTTCCTCTTTGGAATGCATTTATATTACGCATTAACCACTTGACATGTTTGCGAACATATGCATTGGATGCAATTCAAAGATGATGGGAGACATTATGGGCTTTTTCTCCAAGCAAACATATCTCACTTCGATTTGAACTCTATTAATTAAAATAAAGCCACTGGAACCTGTACGTTTTTGCCTACAAGGCAGTTTTTTTCTTTGATCATGACTTAATTTCGAAATTCTGGAACTCCAAATACCGTTTTTTCTTCGTTTTCTCCCTCAGCAATCGCGAGGTCGTTAAAGAGCATACGTTTACTTCCATGCAATAACGCACATATAACACAACCGTAGCTGACGTTTCGGCAGAATCATCTTCAAAGCCCGGAAGGGTACACTAATACACAACTCGCCGGGTCAAACGCTTCAACAGCACAAACAGAAAGACGAAAATCTGAATGATAATTACAAGATCTACGGCTTCTCGAAAAAACCCACCGCTTTTTTCACCTGTCTTCGACCGAGGAAGGACAACCGCTCAGAGTCGCACATGGTTGACGACTGCACCTTCCCACATCAACGATCGATGCGAAGAGATAGGGCCAGACCACGTGTGATCTCGAGGCATTCCCTCTGCTATTCATTGTAGGATTTCTGGCATTTATCCAAAAAGCCTCGAGGAGTTTGCGCGTGGGTGGTTTAGGATCTCGTGAGAGGATAGTGACTTTTATATCAAAATCGTATCCGCTATGTTTTTGTATCCTATGAATCCCTAGTGGTGTACTTTGTCCTGCTTTTCGTTTGCCATCTGGGTGTTTTTTTATGCGGATACATAAAGACACATGCACATACATACATACTTTATGCGGAGAGATTAATACTGAATAATACAGTCAAAGTAGATTAAGTTCGCCCCGGAGAAACCAAAAGAAAATTGGCTCCCATTTCTTAACTTTCAAATCAACTTATCAAGTAGCGGTTATATGACAAAGTGGTGCCGAAATCCAAGTAACAAAAACATCATGGTTTATTCCTTTTCTTCGCACCCTTCACACACAAGGAGGGCGCTTGTCAGAAACATGTTTCGAACGGCCACCTCAGTGTACACAAGTACGGAGCTAAGGGATGAATCGCGCAACTTGGCTTGGCAAGTAGCTATCTCCAATTGCTACGAAATAGTAACCCCGCGAGATAAGTCTACAAAGAGAGCGATGCCCCAAAAGCAAAAACGTGGCCAAAACAAAATCCCGTTTATGTTTTCCTTCATTAGCGATGAAGTAAGTGTAGCTATAAAACGATGCTTAAGAAGGGCAGGTCTAGACGAATCGGTGGCGATAGTTGTAATACCACCGAATACTCTTTGTAGTCAATTAGTTCGTAACCGCCTATACGGCCATCTCTGTGAAACACAAAATTGCGTAATTTACACTTACAGCAGGGTCAGTGATTGCATGAGTTCAGGTACGGTATACCTGATCTCTTGTGGTGCTTGTGAAGAGGAATATATTGGCAAAACGGGCAGACCTTTATGTATCCGCATAGAAGAACACCTAGATGGCAAACGAAAATCAAAATAAGGCACACCACTAGGCACGCATAGGATACAAAAACATAGCGGAGAAGATTTTGATGTAAAAGTCGCTATCATTGCACGGGAGGCTAAAACACCAACGCGGAAGCTTCTTGAGACTTTTTGGATAAATGCCAAGACCCTACAATGAATAGTAGAGAGGAATGTCTCGAGATTACACGTGATCTCGCTCTTACCTTCGTATCGATCGTTGATGTGGGAAGGTGCAGTCGTCAACCATATGCGACTCTGAGCGGCTGTTCTTCCTCGGTGGAAGACAGGTGAAAAAAGCGATGGGTTTTTTCGAGAAGCCGTGGATCTTGTAATTATCATTCAGATGTTCATCTTTCTGTTTGTGCTGTTGAAGCGTTTGACCTAGTAAGTTGCGTATTAGTGTACCTTTCCAGACTCTGAAGAAGGCGTTTCTGTCGAAACGTCAGCTACGGTCGTGTTGTGCGTATGTTATTGTATGGAAGTAAACGTATGCTGTTTAACAACCTCGCGATTGCTGAGAATGAAAACGACAGATTTGTAATCCAATGCCGAGGTTAATAGAAAGTCGATGTTGGGAACCGTTTTTCCTTTAACGTTTCCTTGTCGAGGTTTCGTTCAGCAGTATACGATGCTATTCTCAATGTGCGCAGCCCCATGCATTCGATTCAATTCGTAATATAGATGAGATCAGCTGAATGCATATTTGGCCTAAACAGTAACTTGCGGTGGTCTACTGATGCATTAAGTCGGTGCTGATATCTTCCCAGACAAGCCTGGTGTTAATTTGCCGACCCCAAAGGAAAGGAAAACTTGGTAAGCCAGAGCCCAGGATCAAACCAAAACTCACGCGAGCATTTCAGGAAACCTCTCACCATTTCGCTGCACCTGCCACGAATTCTCCTGAAAAAAGTTTTAATTAAATTTTTTATGAATGTGTCGTTTTCTTGTTCAGCAATCGCGAGGTTTTTAAACAGCATGCATTTACTTCCACAAAAACACAATACAATACAACGCTAGCTGACGTTTCGGCAGTATCGCCTTCTTCAGAGCCGCTTTTTCGAGAAGTTGTTGATCGTGTAATTACCAAAGAGTCTTTCGTCTTTTTGAAAGCGTCATTGAAGCGTTTGGTCTAGTAGGTTGTATATCAGTGTACCCTTCCAGGCTCTGAAGAAGGCGATACTGCCGAAACGTCAGCTAGCGTTGTATTGTATTGTGTTTTTATGGAAGTAAATGCATACTGTTTAAAAACCTCGCGATTGCTGAACAAGAAAACGACACATTCATATTCCAGTGCCGAGGTTAAGAGAAAGTCGATCTTGGGAACTAAATTTTTTATTTTGTGTGGTCTATCATCAAATCTGCTGTACGAATCCAAACATTTTTTGCCTTCAATTATTCGTTCTTTCCTCGCATTCATCATCCATTATAGTCTTCGAATATTTCGCGTGTTGTTTCAGCTGCTGATCGAGGATATTGTCTTATATGTGATTTTTGTAGATCGAGTCAACTTCTTTTATTCTTGGAGATAGCCGGCCTAAGGCGTTCCTATGTGGATTGAAGGAGAACGTTGATCGGGATCGAACTAGCAGGTTCTTTGCTTCCTAATCGATGGCATCACTAGCCAATGTGTTATCCTCGCCCAGCGTTTAATCTGGTGAAAAAAAAGTTTGAAAACATAGGAAATAATACTCCAAAAAATTTATGCTCTCGTTTAGAGCGGTATGTGGTTTTCCTCGTTCAAGTTAGTCAATTTGTCAAGTCTTCCAGGACGTGTAGTCATCATAAAGTTATCGACAAGCCCCCACACGGTTGCTTGTTGACTGCTGTCTTCTTAGCCCTTTTTCTCATGAAATCAGTAAACGTCATTTTTGCGTTGAGTTTTGAAATCTTCATTTCGAGCATTTGAAAATTTGCTTTCGGCACTTATTGTGCGGGAATTTTCGCTGTAAACTCGTTTACTGGATCATGAAAGGCGGTGCCATCATTCTTCCTTACTGAGCGCTTAGCCCTTTCACTAATAGTGAGGTATGGAGATGGAATGGCGTTCTGTTTTTCGCAAAAAGCTTCAGAATTTCTTGGCATACTTCAATAGGTTTATAATCTTCCTCCGGTATGGTTTCGGCTTTCCACTATCTCAAACACAATAGCAATAGGGTTTCGTCCCATTTGCTAACAACAAATCACCTTCTTTTCTAGATTCTGCATGCCATTTATGGATATGTTTTGCACCATTTACGTTATTCTATGACTATATCAATAAGAAACTGTAGAACTAAAATATTCGTCCTTATTTCTAACTGAAAAATAATAAACTCGTTAACAGTAGCGATCACAAAGAAGTCTTTGAATAATCGTAGCCATTTAAGTTTAAATCTACATTTCATGATGATGGAGGTGGATAAGGCTTGATTTTATTGAATGGTCTTCATTTTTACCACCGGGATATTCTAATGACCGTTTTTATGGACCGCGATTGAGAATTGCCAGTTCCAGTTCGCTCTGAAGCCTTTCATAGATTTTGTTATATCCCTTCTTATGTGGTGATTTAGTGCTTCGAACGGGCATGTCTTAACTTTTTCGCCAGAGCATTTCCATTGCGCTTCGTCTCTTCATGGCGCAAAAAAAGCATCGCTCCTTTCGTATGGCCATTTTTTAAACGCTTTCTCCATGGGGAGACTTCCTAGACATTTATTGCGAAGGAGGAGAGGTTAAATTTGATGTCCTATAATAAACGTGGGTTTCACTTGTTTAAGGCGGCCATAAATCTTTTTCATATGTTTCCTAGTTATTTGATTGTAGGTTTGGATTAATCGAAATGCGGAGTAAGGAAGTCCTCAAGCATATAAGGCACGTATGTATATATATATATATATATATATATATATATATATATATATATATATATATACATATATATATATTTATATATGCCTGGAAATGATTATGGAAATGGTTATCAAAGGTCAATTTTCTCTGTGAAAAATATCTCTGGTTGTGCTTAAATCAATCAGACCCAGCAGAGATAAGAACCTCTTCATCTGAGCCCCATTTCGCCTCAGTAGACGTAGACATTCTTTTTTGCTGTGTGTTTTAAACCACTTATCTGTCAGCAATGGCCGCGCCACCTAGCATTGTTACTAACTTACCCGAGATCATTCACATGAAGAGAAACCTTGAAAAACCTTTCGTGCTGAAGTGACTGATAAGCGCAAATGGGTTGTGATCTCTGTTTTGCGTTTTTACTCATATAAGCCGGTTCCTACAAGTCATGGCATTTTTTGAAGATGCTCATAGTTAGATCTTTTGTCTTCGAAACAGCCATCCCAAATTGTTATGTTTATGTTTCTGATTAAGGGCACGTGTGGCGCAGTGCTTGGAGGCGCCACTGTGACACACACGTGGAATCGATCTGCGCTCCCATGGCCCACCAAGCCTTCTGTCCCTCCGGGATCGGCAAATTGGTACCAGACTTGTCTGGGAAGATAGCAGCACTGGCTCGATACATCGGTAAGTCATCGCGAGTCATTGTAAAGGCGTAGGCTTGATATGCATTCAATCACCTCCAACGATACTTAATGAGGTCGAATGGATGGCGCATCCTTCAGGGATCGATCGACGCCGAGAGCTTTATCCTTTATCTTTTATGTTCCTTATTTGCTACGAGAAAAAATAAACTGAAACTATTTATGGCGTTGAAAGTAATCCAGTGTTTTTCTCGTTAAAAATTAATTACTGGAAAGAGAAGCTGTGATTTTTGTATTACTGTTGGGATCCATTTTGGACAATGTTACCTATGGTTTCTCATGTTCTTTCTAGTCAATGTAGTGTTTTCTTCATGGAATCGAAGCATGTAAAATTTTTTCACAACCCGCCCCTCTATTATGGAGTTTTCTGCTTCAGGAATTGAGTTTAGTGAAAGCCCTTTAATCGTTATAGGAAATGGTGCATTGCGCCGTATTGAGCAAGTACCGTCTAGTCGAGTAGTCGTAAATAATCACAATCATCCTAAATATCTTAAATTGCGGGCTTTGAAAACATGTGAACTATCGAAGTAGGTGTTTTAAAGCTTTTTAACACTTCCGCGACGAGAGACACCTATATTTTTCATAATGGTTCTGCTGGAGTGGCCGGTGAGACACCTATAGGTGTCATTTGTTTTCTAATGGTTTATTTTGATGCACAGAACGTTTTCCCACACGTTTTGTTATCAATTGATAGCTTGTAGAACACAGATTTTGTGATGGGCACTGATCGGCAAAAGCTCTGTCCTGCACTCAGAAATATGCAAAAAATTTGTACATTTCAGTACTATACATGTATTTGTACCACACATATGCAAAACTACTTTATTTCTTATTGCTCCAGTGAATGTTAGTTATCGTATAGAGTGTGCGGATGTAACAAATGCTGAAATAGAGACGGATATGTTGAAAAACGCTTCCAAACACTGATAGTAATGTTTGTGTGAAAGGCCATAGTAACACATAGCCATCGAAGGATTGAGGAAACTCTTCTCTACAATCCATTCGTACTCACAACCCATGAACTAATCTAGTTATCCAAAGTTGCAGTCTAGTTATTCGAAAATTACTGCTTATTTCTAAAAACCCAGGAAATCCACGAAGGCTGGAAATTGGGTGTCATCCATTCCGCAACAAACCCTACATTAGGCGTTGTTTCGAAAGTGTCAAAAGATTTGTTAGACTTTCTAACAAATAGTGAAATTGGTTAGGAACTTTTGTTTTGTCGATAGAAGTCGGCTCATATGTTCAGATGTGGTTGCTCGTCTGCCTTAATACTTTGCCCAACTGATTAAGTGGCATGTGCACTAAGGACAATGGGCATTCATCCATTGAACTAGTAGAAATGGCATTCACTTGCAGAGAATGGCAGGCATTAGTGCAAGTTGGTAGAGCTTCTTCGTCGGGTTTACACTCTTTTTTTATGTTTATCTAGTGTAGAAGGGCGTGTTGGAAAGCCACGCACGTACGTAGACGATGTTTGGACGGCATCCATAGGCCAGCAATCCATTTTGCTCGTCAGTTGGCTCCAGATTCCTTTGAGAATAGTAAACAGGTTTTATTAAGATATGAAATGATAAATCTTCATCACTTTCGCCTCCACAACGATTCTTTTCTAGTGAAACTCAAATGTATCGGCATATCACAATGAGATTTTACAATGGGGTACATTTTCTTTGTGATTCATTGAAAGAGAAATTATTTTCAGTCATGAGGTTTTCAGTCGGAATTATTGATGTAGACCCACTTTTTTTTTTACAGCTTTCGTCCGGATTTCTAGTGCAATAAGAATTGATCTGTTAGATATTACTATCCACTACTGTGTGGATTCTTTATAGTTGTTTTGATCGACAATGCATCGTGAAATTTTTATGAGGAGCTGAGCAACCGTTTTGTTTGCAGATGTTGTCGATTTGAGTCATCGCTGTTTCGATTGTGTCATACTTTAATGTGTTTTCGAGTACTGTTCTTAAACTACAGAGTTCTCCTATTTGTCACACATTCCAAGTAGTCCATGAGATTCCTGTATAAAAGGGCATCACCAAGTGAGTATGTTTCATTCGAGAGATGGTCAACTGAGGAAGACTCAACTGGATAAGAAGGCGAAGACGTCAAATCGTGGCGAAGAGCAACTATGGATTTTCGACTTAGGTCATCGGCTCTGATGAAGACGGAGACGTCGAAACGTTGGCCGAATAAAGATGGATACATGTTCCGTGGGAATTCAGAAAGCGATTAATTGTTAAATCAAGAACTCTAGTCAGTGTGAAATTCTAAGTGTGGATATTTCCACAGAAAAGAAATCACGAAAAGCGAAACATAGCAGCTTTTGGGATAGTTTAATAAAGTTTCAAAAACTTTCTTGAAAGTTTATACATGTGTGTTTTTTCACTGATTTTTTTTGAACATCAAATAGGTTAACGACTTAAGTCCTATATTCAGAGGTAATGCATAAGAATTTTATGAAGTCAGTGACTTGAGAAAGCAGATTTAAGTCGTCGGATATCTTCATGGGGACATGATCTTCATTTCAGTCTTCCCGCAGCTTTTGGACCCATGTGTTTGAGAAATCGGACCTATCGAGAGGGTTCTAGGATCTACTTTCTATTAACCTCGGCAATGGATTATAAATGCATCGTTTTCTTGTCCAACAATCGCGAGATTGTGATACAGTATATATTTACTTCCATACGAAAACACAATACACCAGTAGCTGACGTTTCGGCAGAATCGCCTTCCTCAGAGCCTGGAAGGGTACACTGATATACAATTTACTAGGCCAAACGCTTCAATAACACAAACAAAAAATCGGAAAACTGTAGAAATTACATGATCAACAGTTTCTTGGAAACTCACCGCTTTTAACGTGAATTCCACTGAGGACGATTAGAACAGCTGATTATAGTCGCATATAGTTGATGAATGCACCACTCGAGGTCAGAAATTGATGCGAAAATCTGAATGATTAGCAGGGAGGAATGCTCAGAGGTCATACTCGACCTGGTCCCATTATCTTCGCATCAATTTCTGGTGTGGGGTGGTGCATTCATCATCCATATGCGACTATAATCAGCTATTCCAATCTTCCTCAGTGGAAGTCACGTTAAAAGCGAAAGCTGTTAATCATTTAATTGCCTTAGAGTTTTCCGATCTTTTGTGTGTGTTATTGAAGCGTTTGGTCTAGCAAATTGTATATCAGCATACCCTTCCAGGCTCTGAAGAAGGCGATACTGCCGAAACGTCAGCTAACGTTGTATCGTATTGTGTTTTTCTATGGAAGTAAATGTATGCTGTTTAAAAACCTCGCGACTGCTGAACAAGAAAACGACGCTATTGAGAAAGATTGGTACTCATAGAACACAAACTATTTTGATTCTTACCGCTCGGCTATACTATTTTTTGCTTAGTAGATGTTAACAGATGTAATACCGACTATCACAAAAGCTGTCGCTTGCATCCTGAGCACGATGATGTTGTCTTCATCTTCATCTTTCTTCACTCCTTTATCATTCCTCTTTGTTTT
Organism: Angiostrongylus costaricensis; assembly: GCA_900624975.1. NCBI lineage: Eukaryota > Metazoa > Nematoda > Chromadorea > Rhabditida > Metastrongylidae > Angiostrongylus > Angiostrongylus costaricensis. The sequence goes on along the minus strand of UYYA01004017.1, from coordinate 148,333 downwards.
TGTGAAGAACCTATCAGAGCTTAATTCTTCATGTGTCAACTCTTAGAATCTTCGCCATTTCCTTGTTATCTTTAAAAGTTGTTACTTATTAGTTTACTTAGACTTCGACGTAGTATTTTCCATTGTAGTATCTGTTATGCTTTGAATCATTGACGCTGAAGGCGCTTCATACTTGCTCCTTTCTTGAGAGGGTTACCGTTCTGAGCAGTTATGGTTAGTTTGAGGGATTTCTTCTATACTGTTGAGATAACTAGATAGTTGTTTAAATAATGATTGCTATCTTTTCTGTTTGTACAATTTAGAATGTTATAGTTATTCCATAAATTGGGAGATAGCACTGATATTCTTGCACTGCTCGAAATTCTTCCTGGGGTGGAGTGGAGTAACGATCATGCAAATCTCGTCCAACTAACTTCCTCCGTCTCTCTTCCTTTCATTTTTACCGTTTCTTTCTAGACTACAAACCAACGAACTTTTTCCCCTGTCCCTCGCACCATTTCGTCGTAGCACATGGGTTGTTGGAAAATCGATTAATCACTTTGTATGCGAAGTTGACAAGGTGTTTTTTTTTCATAAGCTTATGATTTTCTCTGCATTTCAACGTTCCTCAACGCTTGTACTTTCATTTTTCCAGTTGAGACTAATCACTAGTGGGTCCGGATATTTACTACGGCTGGATTTTTGGACGAAAACACATGATTTTAAGCCTTTAGCCCCCCCCCCCCCCCCCTCTAGTTCATCATGTCTTCCTCAAATTCTATAGAATCATTTTTGTTCGTTTTTTTTTCGGATACTTCTCGCTCATTCATTTCTCTTTTATTTTCATGTGCTTAAGATTTCTGGGTTGCCATTAAGCCTTGTAGACTAAGTAAAGTGTAATCAACAAAAGAAGAACGATAACTATACACGAGGCTTTGTGAAAAGATTCGCATTAGTTATGTATGCCTTTAAGAGTATGGGACTAACTAGTAAGTGTTTTCTTTCTAATTTCTTACTTGTTAAGCTAGTCAAAGTTGAAGTGTAGATGACTAATTAGCCAGACTCTCCGTTTTCTCAAAGATCCAAGTCTGTTCCCGTGGCGATCCGCTGCCGTGTTGAAGAGACGTCGTCTCTACAGCGACGACAACATAATGGAAGTAAAGGAGCTCTCGTTTTTTCCTCTGTCGAGCTCGGTAATGATGTTTTTGATAGAAGTACTGCATCCATTTTTCTTCTATTCACAGCGTTCTTTATCTCATCATGGATACCGATATTTTCACTTCTAGTTGTTATAAGAACGTTATTTCGTCGGATAATTCCTTAGAGCTTCTCCATATATGTACAAGATGCCTGTCGCTTGAGAAAACGAAGACTGCTGTAGAGTGGTTGGCTGATGTTTAACTTTGCACGATACGATTTTATAAAAGGTTCCGCCTATTTTCATTGGCTCTCAAATTTGTGAACCAAACTGAAGAAGAGAGTTACTCCTCTTACAAAGTTAGTCGTCGTTTATATCAGGACTATTTCATCGATTATTTTGAGTACATATTTTGGTATAATTTAAGTTCTGGTTTGTTTCTTTTGTTCAAGGAATTCGGTAGATTTGTTTGAAGGACTTAGGTAGATTCGTATCTTTTTCATGTTCATCGGAATTGATGAATCGAATGCGAATGTCGGGCTGCATCTATGTGTGTTACACTCATGACTTGAACTTAATCTTTTATATCGAACTCATCGAGAGAACTACGAAGAGCACAACTACTCACTCATATTAGCTTATGTTTCATCTCTATGCTTTTAACGGGATCTCTTCCTCGCTTTCGTTTCCTCTGTTTTGGGTTTTTTTCACTCTTTCGTTTTCTCCTCCTTCTTTTTAAATTTCTATGTTATGCTTTCTCTTTCTCCATTTCTCTCTTCCCATTCTCTATCTAGAGTTTTTTCTCTGACCGCATGTTTTTCTAGCCTTCGCTCTTTCTGTCTCGCGTCCTGTCTTCTCCGGTTTCTTCCACTTGCCTTCATTCCCTGGCGCGTTCTGTCGTATGTCTTCGCTCCACCCTCTTCGCCTTCTCTCTTTCCTTCTCGCTTTTTCATTCTCTCCACCATGCCATTCCCTTGTTCGCCTTCTCTGTCTTTTGGCTTTTTCTCTTGCATTCGCTCTCTCCCTCTCCTCATCTGTTGCCACATCTTTCTCTCTTGCTTTCTGCATCTCTTGCTTTCCGTCTTTTCTTAGACATTTCCATATTCTCACACCTTACGATGCCACTTTGTGTTTTTGACGTTGTATTGCTAAAAGGATGACAAATTAATTCTAAGCGACAAAAACCGTATTGTTGAAGATCCTTTGCTTTGTGTCTAAAAACCGTCGAAGCCTTTTATTGTTTTAAAAGTTCTTTCTCGTTGTGTGTCCAAATCGTTTCATGCCCTTTCAAAGATGTTGGCGTAATTCGTACTACTTTTTTGCACCTTATTTTTGTAGTTATCAATTCATTAAAACCTGATTAGCTTCTCTGGCTTTTGTGAGCGTTTTGTGTTCGGTTCGATTTCTTCGCTTTTCTTGTTAATACAAAGAACTTCATTTAGAATCTCATCTTCGTTTGTTTAAATGTAAACAATTTTTAAAATTCGGTCTAAACTTGAGATCCATCGGTTTACCGCTTCATATTCGGCCGCTGAAATAAGAAAAGGTAGTGTCCTTTTCCAGTAATAAATTTTTCCAGTGGCGCAGTGGTCGGATCTGCAACACACACGTGGACTCGATCCCTTGCCCATGGCCCACCAAGCCTCCATTCCTCCGGTATCGGAAAATTGGTACCAGACTTGTCTGGGAGGATAGAAGCAATGGCCCGATACATCGGCAGACCACCGCGAGTCATTGTAAAAGCCAGATATGCATTTAATCACCTCTAACGATGCTTAATGAAGTCGAACGCATGGCGCATTCCTTAGGGATTGATCAACGCTGAGAGCTTTTTTCTTTATTTTATCCCTTATATAGAACATCTTCAGGTAAACCTAGACTAGACGTTTATTCGAGTTCTTTTGGAATTAGCAACTTATTCGTCTGTAAAAATTCTTTGTATGGGCGGCTTACCTGCTACCTACCATCTACCACCTACCTACCTCTTCGTTGCTGTTTTCAACTTCTAGATGAGTGTTTTTTTTTGTGTCCAGGATTAACATGGTATAAAAAAGTTGTGCACGCAGCGCAGCGGTCGATGGCTTGATCCGGCACTCTGCGATCCGGCCAAGTCTCCTTTCCGTCCGGACCCGGCACATCTGCATTCATCCACCCCTATGATGCTTGATGAAGTCAGTAGATCACGGCGTATCCCTCAGAGATTGACCAATGCCCAATCTGTCATACTCTTGTTTATACTTTATAAAATATTTTACTTTGATCGAGTTGGTATACATATATACATACATATATGTATATATATATTATATATATATATATATATATATACATTTTTTACTACAACCCGTCCTTCATATTTGCTGTGCGGATCCCAGCACTTGCATTTGATTCGATTTCTTGCATCCATCATCGACGATAGTCTTCCGTTTACATGTTGCTCTGGCTGTCACTTTAGGATATTCCTTTCATTATGAATCAGTCGTACACTCGAAAGAGATGTTCAAATTCCCGTATAAGAGTTTTCAGTTAACATTTTTTCTCGTGTTTAGAGCGCATTGGGTAGGGGCGTCCCGCAGTACATATGGGTTCGATCCCACATCCATGGTCCACTAAATCTTCCACCATTCCGTGGTCGGGAAATTGGTGTCATACCTGTGTGGGAGGATAGCAGCAATGATTCGATACATTGGCAGGCCACCGCGAGTCATTGGAAGTCGAATGCATTGCACACTCTCACTAATTGATCACGCGGAATGCTTTATCCTTTTTATGGTTTATTCTCTCTCTTCCACTAGAAGGTTCTCTCAAACTGAGCATGAATTTGGCGCATCCATGGAGAAGACCAGTCAAGAATAAACCAATACCAGCAATCACTATCCTCCTAGTAGCAACTTAGCCGCTAGGTAAATCTCCTTTTGCATTCCCCACAGAGAGACGACAACGGCGAGGCTCTAGTAGGAAAAATGGCCAGTAAATAACCAATAAAGTAGAAATTGTGGTTAGAAGAGTGCACGATTTTTTTGTACTGGGTGGCTATTCAAGTATTTAAAAAGTTAGTTGTTTTTTTTATTTTGATTTATTCGCATCTAAGTGAAGGATATGTTCGGCGTAGAAAATGCCTGATACTGGGGTACCTAGGGACCGGTTTTATGCCGAGCTTCAGAAATATATTTATACCATGTGAAATATAAAGGACGACTTATCAGTGGTTTTCTATATGAATCGAAAATCGAACAAGACTAAATGCCGCTCATCCAGTTCCAAGAATTCTAATTTGCATCTAACGGGGACTTGTTGGGGTGGTGGCAACATCAATAAGCTTGCGACAAAGGCGTTTCTCACACAGAATCACATTTTCTCGAGTAGTTTATATCTATTTGGTTAAAAAAGACTTCATTTAAAAACACCAACGTTCTAAGCCATAACGTTGGGCTTTGACGAGAATTCGTCACAACCTGAACGTGTTTCTTTCCACCTTTACGCATTTCCGAGGCTCATCCTGAAGTCGCTTTAGTGTCCTTACTGATCTCGAAACAGTTCTTTGTGATATGTGGATTATCGTTTTTCGTTACATGCTCCTTCTATTCTGCATACATGGTTTCGTTGTGAGTAGTTCTTCCACCTATTTTTCTTTATTCTTTCAAAAACGAGAAAATCTGAGAACCTCAAAGAATTTGTGAGCACCTAGCGATTTTTCAGATGCGAACGTTTATTGAAAACTTATGAATTTCTGAAGTCATTACTACAGTCATTCCTAGCCATTAGGGATCTTTTAGTACTCTTAAAGATCCCAACAATCTTAAGCACACATAGTCTTTATAATGTGAGTGACTCGTTAAGAAATCCTAGTGCTTCGTTCCTGGAATAGTTGATCGTATTTCAGATGTCTTTTCCCACATAATCACGCACACTAGAAAGGTTCTGGGCATTTTTTTCTTGAACATGATGTCTTTCCGAAATTCTGCAGGGCTTCTGAGATCGGGGGTGGCGGAATCAGAGGATGGTGGATCAAGGGTGGAGGTCGAAGCTGCAGAATGTTTTCTCTCAGCAGCAGATTGACTGCTGGCGCCGATTGGCAAACAGGCGCGTTTCATGTCCAACCCGATGCAGTTGGTGCTTTTGTGCCGCCGATAACGTGAAATGTTTACTTCTTGTCTATCTTACGCTTTGTTACGGTGTGCAGATGTATTATTAATCGAAAGTGATTGACTAAACCGACCTTCACTTTCGGCGTAAATAATCATTATATTCCTTTAGGGTGTTCAGCTTATACGAGCTTGCTAAGAAAAAACTTTTTATTCGGCTAACGCTTTGACATCTTCGTATTACTCAAAGCCGATCGATCCGAGTTGATGGTCCACAGACGTCCGTGACTGCCTTGTGAGCTTTTGTGATCGTTCGAGTCGAATATTCTGGAGTGGAGCACCACTCGAACGAAGTCAACATTCGATTCGATGCGACTACGAATAACACACACCCTGAGGTCGAAAGATTGTGGACCATCGATTCTGATCATCGCTTCTTTAAAGAAGACGAAAACATCGAAATGTTAGCCGAATAAAGTTGTTTTCTGCCAACTCCAACTTTAGCTTATGCTAAACAATCTAAAGAAAAAAGCGAAAGAATTACCGTGCTTAATTAATCAGTGAAGCGTCTTGAACATCGCTGTGAACGTTCTTCAGAGCTCTGGAAAGCTGCTCACGCTATGCCTTCAAACTCATCGCCATTGGTATTTTCATGTGCGTTCCCTATTTCTAAGGTCGGAATTCATCACGCATGGCTAGTCACATTTATTCGACTAGAATGCTATGCAAACCTCAACCTTCCACTGGTATGTGAAATTATGTATGGGGGAAGGGGGAGTTCGAATTTGAGCAAGCTTTGTTTTAGCTGGAAAAAATACGTTTTTGTCTCTAACAAGGTTCTAAAAGCTTTCAAAATTACAAAAAAAAAATTTAAAAAATTAAACGTTTCAAGATTACATCAGATAGTAGGTTAATGTTCTTCTTCAAATCTATGATGCTGACACTCGAACTCCGTAAACACCTTTCAAAAACTTCATATTTTTGCTTGCATTCGTCTTAATTATTCGGGGTTCAACAGACGTACAATAACCAAGCTTTTGTTGGGTTTAGTTTTTTATTCAAAATAAAAATGTCAGGAATTTTCATTTTATCTGAAACATTAACGCTATGTGAAATTATGTTCGAGACGAAAATAATAGCCTAAAGAATATAAATTTTAAGGCTTAATGTTTTAATTGTGGAAACTATTTGAGTGATAAATTTGTACTGAAAAGGAATCAAATCTCATTCGAGCTAAAGTTTTCTGGTCTAAATGGAAGTGAAAGAACTGGAGGATGAGTGATAGTTTCAGCGATGGCGTGATGGCCAGCTCCTCCTTCGCCTTCTTCTCATCACGCTAATGAAACTTTTGCTGAACATTTTAGTCACACCACTTGGTCTCGAAACTTTGCTGCACTTTTTTGTTTTGCTATTTTTAAACATCTGCGCTTTGGAATTATTTTTTAAAAAAAAACCAACGAAAACATGGCTCCGATGAAAAATCAATGTATCAGCAGCGAAATTATCTCCATTTGCATCATTTGCGAGAAGAAAAGATGGAAAAAAAACTTTCGATTCAACTAATGTTTTCTAATATTTTCGATTTTCTTTGTGGTTGAATGATTCCCATAAGATCTCTCAGTGTTTTTTTCTTCATTTCTAAAGTGTGCTTCCATCTTGAGTACTGAAAAGGGAGCTAACTTTAGCTCTGTGTGATTATGCCCTGCCCTCAGTTATAGTCAGTTTACGAATCACACTCATTCCCTTCGCACTTTGGCCAGGTAGTTCTTGTCGCTTGATTTTCTCTCCGTTCAATGACGTTCATTTTCGTTTCTGTGTTTTTTAGTGTATGTGTAAGAAATAGTGTTAAGAAAGATGGCATACATCAGTAAAATAAAAACTAACGTGTTCGAGTCCGACTAGTACACTATGAAGTAATTTGTTAGTCGTAAACGTCAGAAGATTTAATTAAGTAGGATTAGTAGAGACATCGCACACATTCCCTGAAGAACTTCCAAGTAAGAAATTGCATAGAATTCCTCGTTTTGCAAGTTGGGTGAATATATCGCTTCTTTCCCACATTTATATCACCATCTGTTATTTTATTTATCACATTTCGGTTAAATATTTATCGTTGTGGTTTCGTATTATTCGCATGAATATTACGATAGGAATCAGGATGGTTGCTATCCATCCCATAAGTAGCTTGCTAAGTACTCAGATGTACATGCATTCGGAACCCAAAAACATAATGATTGGTCCAGAAATTTCTATTTATGAGACTCTGAAGATATATATATATATATATATATATATTTGTACTTGATACTTTATACTTGATTGTCCCGTTCTCACTGGTTGTGCGTGCCTCAGCATAATCTCCATTTTTCGGAGATTTGCTGATTAAGCCATTGTGGTTCCTTGGAATCTCGAGATCAGCCTGGCCAAAGTCTGCCCCGGGTCCTCACTACCACGGGCAGTTGCAGCCCTTGTGGATCAGAAGGAGATTTACCACTATGCGACTTTGATACCAGAACGGTTGTGGATCCTGGTATTGGTTTACTCTTAGCTAGGTTTCCTAATGGAAACACCGGACTCCTTCTCAGCTTGGGAGACCCTGCCAGGGGATGAATCACCCGCTGTACATCGCAGTGCGACACCCAGGAACACCTTCCAGCCACGATGAGGTGGTAAACCGTTGGAAGGATATATATTTAAATGTATATACATGTATAAAGAATGAAGCTCTCGACATTGATCCATTCCTGAGGGATGCGCCATGCATTCGCCTTCATTAAGCATCGTTTAGAGGTTATTGAGTGCATATCTGGCCTTTACAATGGCTTTGCGGTGGGCTACTTATGTATCGAACCAGTGCTACTATCCTCCGATACAGGTTTGGAAGGCCAATTTGCCGACCCCGGAAGGATGTAAGGCTTGATGAGTCTGGAGCATGGCGATCGATCCCATTTGTAAGGTTTGTTCCAATAATTGCAAAAAACAATAAACATTCAAACATTTTCGTGGCGATACGAAAGAAACGGTGGTGATGTAAGCTTGTTCATGAAGCAAGTCGGCCGATTCGTCTATTACTTAATTTACTAGCATGGTCTCTACCTAGTAACTTAAGCAAAAAATTTCTATCAAAGGATAATCGTTCTATCCTTCATACGCTCCATGTCAATAATAACATTTTCTTCCCAGCGAATCGGAAGTGAAGCTTTTCGTCTTATTTAACATTGGTTTAAAGTATGCTTCCTATCTAAAAATAAAGGAAAGGAAACAGCTTGATTCTCTAAGAATTCTCTTTCGGATTCAGTACGTAGTGGCTGTTATTGTGAATAGCGCTAAATAAGTTGAAAATTGTCTTCCGTTAATCGGACTTTCTGTGCTTTAAAATTTTTAAGTATGTTTGGTTTTTAACCACATAATCCGTCGTTCATAAAATTTTTAGATTGTCTCGGAAATAGCTGATAATGATGATTTCTGTACGCTTCCAAGAAACAATTTCATACAGTTCGAATTTGTAGTGCTTCCCAAGGTCGACGTTCTATTAACCTCGGCATTGGATTGTGAATGTTTCGTTTTATTTTTCAGCAATCGTGAGGTTTGTAACAGTTCGAACTGTTCTGCGCAGTTCTAGATAGAGATAATCAAGTTGTTCAAGCTATTACAATAAAGTTGATGAATCAAAACATATCAGCTACGTGAGTACTGGAGGTTTTTAGTGAGGTCGCCAGTAATAATATACTTCTCCCATTATTGTGGTTTAGCGACACCAATACATTTCGCCTATCTCTTTTTCTACCATTCAGGACGATATGAGTCAAGTGTGAACCATATTAGGATAAGTGTTTCGAGCGTTATGAGTCACGTGTTACTTTCTTTCCAGTTGTTTCTTCTGACGCAGAAACTTTTTTCAATAGGTTTTATGTTGTGTTAGTAACTATTCTGCACATATGTACCAAGCATCTTCCTTGAGGAGCGTTTTTGAAACGGGACATTTCTGTTCGTGCGCGTTTAGCGAAATGCATGCGGGCTGATAGTTACTGATACAGCTTAGCAGTGTTCTAGAACAATTCACAGTTGTTAGAATTCCTTCACGAACACATCTGAAGCACTTAGGACATATCGTGAATTTCATCTTCTTATAGAGTGCATATCTTTATGGGAGTCACAGATGAATTCTTGCCATTTTGGGAACGAGTGAGCATAGCGTTGGTGGTATAAAAGGTACAAGATACATTTAGTCACGTTTTCGCCCTTCTTATATCTTCATCTGGATAAGAATCTATAGGACGACGTCTAGCTACTGTACTTTTCAGATGGAGAATAGATCGAATTTCCGGCATGACGCCAGTAAAATATAATGATATTAATGATAATGATAATGAAAAAATAAAGATGAAAGCCTTCCACGAACCTGGTAGTTAGGTTGTTACACTAAACTTGTATAGCTCTGATCGTAGCATGACTGCATCAGCTTGAGGTGCGCGTTCATAGTTTTTTGTTCTGGATTTTAGTTTTCTTAAATTTAAATAATCATCTGGATTTTCTCATTATCTCTTTTTTCCTAATTTGTTTTTCATTTACTTTCTGTTTCTTTTGTTCTGTTTTTGAGATTAATCCAAGCAAGACGATTTTTTAACGTGTAAGAGACGAAGATGAAAAATGGTGGGAGTACTTTGACACTGAGAGCCGGACGGCATTTCTAAGGCGTCTAATCACATGAGCCAATTCGGGCACCGTAGTCGCGAACTACATCGAGTTACTTGTTGTCGACTAGCAAACATTTGATTTTGCATATGTTTAGGAGTTTTTCCTTTTTTATTACAGTCAGACGCTCTGAAGTTTTCGTATTCTCCATGAATTTCTTAGGAATTTCCACGCTTCCATGTTCCTTTCCTTTCATTCCTTTTTTTTTCAGAAACTTAACCAAGTAACAAAATTCTTTAATTCAAGCGGATTCCTAACAGTTCCGAAGTAAATGATCGAAATGTAACCGTGATGCTTAGATTTTTGACCGCGTCATTACACCACCGTGTTTGCCCGTAATTTCTTACATAGAAAATAATGTTAAAGTTATCTCCTTAAGGTGCTTTTTCCGTGTCCACTGTGTTGCGTTCATAACCTTTTTGAGGACTTTAGATTAAATTAAGTGAATGTTACAACCACAACGTTGCTGAGATATTTGCAAAACTCTGGATCGCAGGTGTCTATGGTGGGGAACGAGAGCGCTATTGCCCTTTCCGGGGAATAATGCGTTCACCACCACACCATGCGGGTCCTTCGTTTCGTCTGTCTCTCAGCTAGTTCTATCGATCACAGCCATCAGCAGTCACCCGTCAACGGGATTGATCTGGGGACTCCAAATCATTCTTTTTAATGGCAGGGTTAGTTGTGAAATATAACTTTCATAATGCTCAGATATTTGCAAAACTGAGAGACAGACGAAACGAAGGACCCGGATGGTGTAGTGGTGAAGTGCGCTGCTCCCCGGTAAGGACAACAGCGCGTGTTCGTTCTCCACTGCATACACCTGTGGTCCGGAGTTTTGCAAATATCTCAGCATTTCATACGAGTTATATCTCAGCAACGTTGTGGTTGTATTTCGGTTAGTACCCTGCAGCGAAATTATAGTAAGCAGAAAATAAAAAGGTATAACATAAGTGAATGTTAGTTTTTATAATTTGCCAAACCTACTAGATGGGCTTTTTTTCTGTGCAGTTTCTCATCCAAGTAAACATTTGTATAACATCTGTCTGTGTACAACTGTCCACGTTAGGTTAACAAATCAGCTATAAATTCACTACGCTTTCAGCCATATCTCCATCATTCGTCATATCCGTGCTGACACACACTGCGATCCTCTATGTTTACATACATATGTGTACATATATATCTGTATATATACATATGTACATATATATATGCATGTATATACATGTATCTGCACATACATATCCTAGTCAAAAGTATTGGTATGGCATAGATACCTTACTCACTTGGATACTTGAATGTTCTGTTTTCACAAATACGATGAGCCCTATCACATTTTGCATTCGTTTCTTTCAGGTATAAGAGTAAAAGTATAAAGTGTTTAGCATTGATCAATCTCTAAGGGGTGCACCATGCATTCGACTTCGTTAAGCATCGTTAGAGGTGACTGAATGCATATCTGGCTCTTATAACGATTTGCGGTAGACTGGCGATGTATCAAGTCGGTTCTGCTACTCTCCCAAACAAGTGTGGTGCCAATTTACCGGCTCTAGAGGATGGACGACTTGGTGACTCCAGGGCGCCGGATTGAACAACGATCACGTGCGTATTGCCGAGCACTTGTAATCACTACCCAATACGCCACATGTGCCCTCTTCTAGGTCTACTTGTCAGTGTATATATATGTATACTATATATATATATATATATATATACATATATATATACATATATATATATATACGCTGACACGTATATGTATACACATATATGTGTAGCATATCTATGTAGGTGTCAGTGTATGCGTACATATGTGTATGAATATATATCTATGCATGTATATATATATATGTGTATATATACATGTATATGTATGTATATATACCGATTGGGCTTTAAGCACAGCGAAGAACTCCATTGGCCTCTTTCTCGCACCACTGGTCAAGTGGTCTTCGTTCACCTGAGCTTCATCCAGGGCATCGAAGTTATTTTACGAAGTCGTTTTGTTTTTTTTATAGTTTTTTTTTCCGAGGTTCTACCCAGGGATTGTTCGCTATGGTCCACCGTTAAACTGAACATGCACGAGCTCTTTCCAATCTCTGTGAGAGTACTTATGCTGTTTATTTCGTATATGAAGTTTTGTTCGCATTTTTTCTCCTTATCATGTAGCGTTTTCTCTGTTTGGTTATGGAGGTGTTTGGCTGAATAGGTTGCTGTCAACTTGACCTTTCCAGGCTCTGAGGAAGGCGAAATCCGCCGAAACGTCGGCTTGTACGTAAATAAGGAAATAAAATAGCACCTCGTGTTTGCTGAACAGAAGTAGAAAAATTCTCCTTATCATGTTTATTCGGAACTAGCCCACATGAGTTCCCTCACGTGAGGACGACTTCGTGTGCATTGTGGCGATCACATAGTTTATGATTGTATGGTATAATTTGCTTAGCTGGCATTTCCATCCTTTTTTATGTGGTTACTTCCCCAGATGATTACAGTTAAGCAAACGTGTGAATGTTTGTTTGACCACATATAGGTGTCTAAATATGGTAAGGAATCTTCCAAAAACAACTTTATTGATCAAAGTAAAAGCTATTGGAATTTACATATTTTTGCCAACAAGACACACATTTACCTATTTCGTCGGTTTAAAATTCTTTACTTTTGGATGCGGCAACTTTTTCATGAAAAATCTTTATCACAGCTTATTTGTTCACGATTTTCCCAGATAGTTTTTCCATCAAAACTTCCACTCGCTTCAGTTTTTGCAACTGTCATCTACAAATATAGTGGCATTTGTACGTGGATTCGGTTACGACTTGGGTATGTGTAAGTTGGTAGATTGCTTGATTTTCCTTAGAAGCCTAGAAACCTGATATAGCTGTGCAAGAACATTCCTAGGTCTCCACAGCATTCTATCGACTGGCCGTCTATACGAGAGGAAGATGCAGTGTCCTTCGACTCGGAATCCTCAATCACGATAGTGAAGTCGGGCATGACAACGAATCCTAGGATTAGTTGGCCGCGCTCTCAGGATGATGTAACAAGCTGAATCTAGTTTATGAATCTCTTTCTTTAATTGTAATTGCTTTGGCTCCATAATCTCACATGTTCTCTGTTCATCGAGAAGATATCGGACACCGCTATACACTTTTTCCACTGGTCCTTCTTTACTCATAGGCAGTTTTGGTAGTAGCGGTTCAAATATTCCACTTGGTTTCATTTTCTTAACTTTCTCGGTTTTAGTAATTATTAATCAGTAGTCCTTTTGTTGTTTGGTCATCATGAGTTTGTAAACAGCAGTTTTACTGCAGTCAAACAATTTCTGGCCAGAACGTCGCCTTACCATAACATTCCATTTCCTGCGCACATTATCAACGAGACGAGGGTGATTTGTAGAATTTTTTCCCGAAATGACATGGTCGAATGCGTTTTACCACTGAAGCTTGCACAAGCTTTTTCTTCTAAGCAATTGAGGTCCTTTTCGACTTCATTAATGTCTCGTGTGGAGATGATCTCTTTATACAAAATTTCGATCTCAGTAATCATCTTAATATCTACTCTCAGCTATACCTTCAAATGAAAGTTTCAATTTTCTCGGTCCATGTAGATTAAATAAACCTTTATGGAATAAGCCATTTTCTCTACTTCGTAGTTTGGTATCAAGTAAAACAACTGTACCACGGAAGAGGCAGACTTTTTGAAAACGAAAATTCATGGAAACTAAACTCTTGAAGCGGATAGAATATTCTGCTCGGCTAACTACCCGTCAACTACTGAGAACGGTTTTATGTGAACTGGAAGTTTCTTCCTCTTCCTTTGTTAGCCACCTTCTACTTCGTCTTCTGACCTCTGGGACCACTGGGCATTCATCCCTGCTATTCATTGTAGGGTTTTTGGCGTTTATCCAAAAAGCCTCAAGAAGTTTTCGCGCTGGTGTTTTAGACTCCTGTGCAAGGATATTGACTTTTACTTCAAAATCGTCTCCGCTATGCTTTTGTATCCTATGCGTGCCTAGTGGGGTGCTTCGTCTTAGTTTTCGTTTGCCATCTAGGTGTTCTTTTATACGGATACACGAAGGTCTGCCCGTTTCGCCAATATATTCATCTCCGCAATTATTACAGGAGACCAGGTATATCGTACCTGAACTCATGCAATCACCGTCCCTGCCATAAGGGCAAATTACGCAATTTTGTGTTTCACATAGACTGTCATATAGACGGTTGCGAACTAATTGACGACGTAGAGTTGCCGGTAGTATTTCAGCTATTGCTACCGATTGCTCTAGACCTGCACTTCTTAGACATCGTTTCTGTTAGTGATAAAGGGGGAGAGTTCGTAGTTATTCCCCGCCAACTGGATGTTGAGATAACAGGGGAACATGTCCATGATGTTACCCTTTATCGTCCATCCTCTGAAAAGGAATATAAAAATCAATGACAAAAGCTAAACAAACAATGGGTCAGTGTGGCAAAGGCTGCAGGTTTAAAATCGTCGGTTATTTCGCACTTTAAAATTGATAGACCAACATGTTCCGTCTTACTGTTGTATTGTATTGTGTTTCTCTATGGAAGTAAATGTATGCTGTTTAAGAACCTCGCGATTGCTGAACAAGAAAACGACACATTCATATTCCAATGCCGAGGTGAATAGAAAGTCGATCCTGGGAACCTCCAATGGTATTAAAAGAAAAGAACAAAACACCATTTTTTTTACATCCAGGTTCCCTTGAATGTCGCTAATAATAATCAACACCCTGTTGTATTTTTGTGCTTACGTGAGGTTAAGAAATACTTTATTGTATGTAACGTTTTGGCACTTTTGCCTTTTTCAGAGCAGTGATGATCTGAGTCGCGTCCAGAACCGTTCGTTCATTCGATGTGGATATTCTTAGGTGGTACTCCACTCCATTTAGATCCACATAAAATGAGTAGACAGCCCTGCACGATCCAATCAGAACATTACGGCTCTGAAGAAGGCGACGGCTCGAGATGTTAGCCTCAATAAAGTTTTCGTAACAAACATTTACAAGTTTAAGAAACATGACAAGATGTTGAACACGACGTCGTTTTCAATACATCGAGATCACCATAACATACTTGCCCATGAGTTTTTTCTTCAACCTTAGAATTTATTATAAAGGTATATAATATGGAGGGAAAAATTCCTTGTAAAATCTGCAAAATTGTAAAAGTTTTGCGTCCAAGCCTTTCTGGTTGTCAGCGGCTTTCGTGATGATTGAAATCCTCGGTTCATCATAGTTGGTATGCGCGTTATTCGGCAAATGATGAATTACTACTGCGTGGTTCTATTAACCAGTCTGAGTTTAAGGCCCTATTTCGAAGGTCTCGGTAGAGTCTCTACCTCTAATACTCTTTTTAGCGTTTTCCACATTATTTCACTACATCGATGTATGTGAATTTGGTTACTTGATTTAAGTGTTATCAATGCTTTAAAAACCTTAATTCCTTTTTATGTAAAATTCCAAATTAGCAGCAGTAATAGCGGAGAAGCCTCCCAACGATTTACCGCCTCGTGCTGGCTAAGAGGTGTTCCTGGGTGTCGGTGTGCGTTGTAATGCGGGTAAATTCATTCCCGCCCTGGTCTCCCAAGCTGAGAGTTAGTCCGACCTTTCCATCAGCAAGCCCAGCTAAGAGTAAACCAACACCAGTATCCATCACCGTCCTGGTATCAAACTGTTGCATGGTGGCAAATCTTCTTCTGATCCACATTAGCGACGACTGCCTGTGATGGTGACGACCTGGGGCAGACTTTGACTATGCTGACCTCTCTACTCTAAAGAACCACATTAGCTAAACCAGCAAAACCCGAAAAAAACGGAAATTGTGCTGGGGCCCGCACATCCAATGATGACGGGGCATCCAACGAACCAAATAGTAGCGGAAAAAAAATTAGTAGTTCTGTTCTCTTCTCTTCAATGTACTTTCGTCAATATCCTTTGGGAATTAAATATGTTCCAGAAGCTGGTAATTCTGAAATGTTTACCACTTGCCATCAAACGAATCTTATTTGGAACAATTCGATACAGCATTCATTTTTTCTGGAAATTCCATTTTGCTACTAAACGCATGCAATGCTTTTCTTAAGAAGACTCCGAGAGCTCGAAAGACCGACTTTCTATAAACCTCGGCATAGATAGGTGATATATTTATTTATGTGATCTTACACACTGATCTTCTTAAGCTGACGCGAGGTTGGTACAGATCTTCGTTGTCGTTGTCGTTGTTGTTGATGTTATTGATCGATGGCTGACGTTTCGGCGACTTCGCCTTCCTCAGAGTCTGGACGTACTTTGTGTTAGAATACTTTTTATTATTCGGTGGAAAAGAAGGTTAAAGTATTAATGAAGATCAAGCTTTCAAATAGACGCCATATCGAACAGAAAGGCCACTCACCGTGATGTTATGTGCGGGACTGGCCCACACGTAGTTCATGTGGAGTCGCGAGCAAGACACGCCCCGGGGCCCAAATATCATTTTGAAATAGAGCGCCAGGTCACGCGTGATAGTGAGGCATTCGTCGTTCCGGTTCATCTTGGGATTTTTGAAATTTATCCAAAACGCCTCAAGAGTTTTGCGCGTTGATGTTTTCGATTCCTGCGCTAGGATCCGCACATTCACTTCAAAATCATCGCCGTTGCGCTTTTGTTCCCTATGCGTACCTAGAGGGTTGTTTAAACGGATTTTAGCTTTCCCATCTAGATGTTCTTTTATGCGGACACAAAGTGGTCTACCCGTTTCCCCAATATATTCCTCGCCGCATGCATTGCATGAGATCAAGTATATTATACCTAAACTCATGCAATCCCGGTCTTTCCCGTTAGGACAGATCATACAGTTTTCTGAGCTGCACAAACGATCATAGAGACGGTTTCGAACTAACTGGCGGCGTAGGGTATTGGGTGGGATGTCAACAATCGTTACATAATTTTCAAGACCACTTTTTCTTAAGCACTTTTTAATGGCGTGACTTACTTTGTTTGATATGAAGAGCAGCTTAAAGGAGATCCTACTGTCGTCTGAAATATTATTTTGGGAAACTACTCAACGTTTTCCTCTAACCCGAGTGGCTTCTACTTTAGCCATTGGAAATGGCAATTTTTCGTGCCAGGCTTCGCGATTCCTTCCTTTCCTCTTCTCCTGAACACACATTTTTAGCCGTACGATACATATTTTTGATCAGTGCTTTTTTCATGTGTGAAGGATGAGAGGAGAGGCAGTGAACTAGAATGTTATGTTAGAATGCGATAGACTCCGAGAGCGTTCGGATCCCTTCACAATAGCGAAAATTACGTGTGTCCTTTCTATTCAAGTAAACTAAATCGCTTCAGATATATTAAATTTCGTGTGCTGAAAAGCTCTAGCCGTATAGAACATCGTGAAAACAGCACAGACCATTAGGAAAGCTAAAATTACCTGAATTTATTCGTTTCATCTACAGCTTAAAACGCCTTAGGGCACAATCGATTTCTGCTTTAATCGTTGTCCTATTGAACTTTTTTGAACTATCACTACGTTTTTTTAGTGCTAAAGAACACTCTTTCAACAATTTTCTAGTTTTCGCTCTATTTTTGGGATACAATAAGGTAATTAAGAGTTCAGTTATTGGCTTATTTTTTAGCTAAACGTTAAAGGTATTTTTCCGTATGATTGTCAGCAAACATACCAGACTCTGTGTAAGGTGAGCTTACGAAAATGCTGAGAGTTGGCTTAGAAAGCACTTAGCTTGTTCCAGTCTCCACACATAATTTACTGAGGAATATTTTTAGTATGGAATACCAGTTAGTCTATAAATTGTCGACCACGAGATATGCGTACTTGTTTTCGAAGGAAGCGATTGATGAAAAGTTTGATACTGAAAGCATTTCATCTAAGTATTTTGGGATTTTTCATAGTCAAGGACATTCAACATAAATAGATGAATTTAATACTCAGTACACACTCTTCTACCATTTCAACTGCTTTTCTTTGACTTTGTGACGTCATGCGAAAGCGCCGGAACGACAATAAATGATCGACGCTAATGCAGTTCTGTTTGTTTTCCTGCTTGCATTTTATTCTATTCATACAAAAGTTTGTCCCGTTTTTTCACCTTTGATTTTGCCGCAGTTCCATGGAATTTACTCCTTTCAAAGTATAACTAGTCGATAATGTCTACTTTATAAGGTTGTTTTACGAAATTTAAAAGTGTTTACTTGGAGTCTATGCGCCACTTTGTTCGGTGGCTCTCCCAGTAACCATGTGGTCACTGATTTATATATTTTCTGACGAGTGTGGATAGAAACAGATCCCGATGATTTCTTGAGACGCCCAAATAAGTGAAATTCATGTTATTTGAGTTGAGGAGATTTGAATAGCCGGTAATTGGAGGGCTAACTGATAAGCTGAGTGGAACAAAAAATTCAGACTAACTAACTTTTGACGTTTTGACGACTCACCAATTGTATCTAGTCTTGTACTGAAACAAAGCATTTTCCTTTTTCATTTTTTTTTTGTTAGTTCGTTTTATTATTCTATATAATTGGACCAGCTGTGAGAAAATCTGGACGAATTCGTAGTTCCGTTTTTTTGTCAGCAGCTCACATCTAGTGCCAGAGTTCCCTTTCAATTCTGTGATTTGCACAATACGACTTTGTTCGGGTGTATTCTAGCCTTTCCTTCAGCTTCAGTCAGGCCAATCGCATTTGAGCCACGATATAATTTTCTAGTAGCTTTATATAGGATCTATTTTAAAGAGCCGTGAACATCTTTAAAAATAGATTTTATTACGCTAAAGAGGTGAGGATCATACAAAGAATTCCGATGCATCAGATTTTTTCGAGGATTATATGTACTATCATGCTTCGTCCTTGTTGACCAATTTGTCGTAATCGTTCTGACATGGTTGATTTTAATACAAAGGATTTCCGCATTTTTCCGAGTAGCTATTTGTCTTTTGCCCTCAAGCAAAGCGTGAATTCTTCGTTTTTGGTCGTGGGCGGCTGTTCAGAACGTTGTGCGCCGGCGAAATCAAATTTTCTTCTCGAAAACGTCTGAAACACTTACGACACGTGGATTCATCATTCTCATCGTTTTCGTCCACAGTGCATTTTTTTCCTTGAATACACTTTTGTTTTCAAATGGATCAGCGTTATCTTTTAAAAATTCTCCTTACTCCATCTTCCTATTTTTCTTGCACGACCACTTTTTGTATGCTTTCCTGCAATTTGTCAATTTGTTATCAAGCAGAGTTTGAGTTCGAGTTTAAGAGAGTCTTTAACTACCTTTGCCAAATCATGCGATAACAGATAAACTTTCCGATTTTGGTTTCGCTTTATGAAGTTTTCATGGTTTCACTCACGAAGCTCACATGTCCGCTTTACCACGAACTGATATCATATTTCACGGCGATATAACAATGAGCATACCTTAGCACCGGATTCGTCCATTGAGGATCTGATGGTGTAAGCTAAGAAGAGCGAGAATAACGTCATCAGTCTGCGAAAGACGAAAATAAACCTGCACTAAGCGTCGTTCATGATACTCGACAATAACTGTTCCTTGGAACAAAAAATCACAAGCAGGAAAGTTAGTGTCCTTGCCAACTTGTGTGCGGCCACTAACATCGACCTCTTTAAACAACTAACTACCTGAAGAAATGTGGATCACCGCAGGCCGTGAGAGTCTCCATCATCTACGCAGCGACGTAAGCTTTGACTAAAATCAAACAAGAACATTCTATATGGACTTGAAGAGATTCTCTTCGCCACTTAGCGAGTAGACATTAATTAACAGGTTAACCGCTTTTGAGTTTATTGTAATGACCAGACCATTCGTTGTTCCACTCAGGTTCGACAATTCTGAAAGTCTTTTCACAACTATGCACGTGGGATTCTTTAGGGTGTCCTACAATGGAATGCACTATGTTATAGTAAACGAAAGGTTTGCCTAATTCTTCACTTTTGTCTCAAGGTTCAACTCAGGACCAGGCCGTCGCTTCTTTCGCTCAAGATTGATTTTTCCGTTGAACAGAAAGCTGTAAATTTCAAGAAATGAAGTTCTAAAATTGCTTTAGAGCGGTGTTTATTCTTTTCTTTCACCAGATTTCGGCTATATCAATGAGGAATTTAATTATTTCATATGTGACCATTCACATAGAGGTGCGTGTGGCGCAGTGGTCGTAGGCGCCCTGCGAAACACATGGGATCGATACTCTTGCCCGTCGCTCACTACTCCGGGGTCGGCAAATTGGTACTAGACTTACCTGGAAGGATAGCATCACTGGGTCGATTCATCAGTAAGCCACCGCTAGTCACTATAAAGGCCAGATATGCATTCACTCATCTCCAACGATGCTTAATGAAGTCGAATGCTTAGCGCATTCCTCGGGAACTGATCAACGCCGAGAGCTTTAAGAGCTTCAGAGCTTTGTGATCATTCACTACTGCAGCATCCACATCATACATTGCTAAAAAGCCTAGAGTTTAAAAGTTGCTGAGTGATGCCTATCTCCAGAATCTATCGAGGTGATACACTTAGTCGCACAACCACAGACAACCAATAAATTACTTCCGATATTGTAAGGCTCTGTAGAAAAGCAATAAAAGAAGATGGAAGGTGTCATAGTATTGCTTGAAGATTCCGAATTTAGGCAGCATGTTCGTACCGTCTGCTGGGAGTTTGCTAATTGCGGAACCAAGGTAATCGTTTTACGATGGTCAATCATTTTATTTAAAGCGGAAACGAAGAAGATTATCCACGATTCCTTCGATAACTTCTACTGCCACATCCACCTCGTTTCATGTTATGTCAGTGTGGATGAATGTTTCGTCTGAGCTGTTTGTTTCGAAACCTCGTCCGTAGAAAAGCCGTATAGCAAACCCTGTCTGGATAGGACTAGACCGGAACATATGGAGGAACTACCAGCTGTCTTCATTAACACACTGGGTCTGATTTGAACTCATTATCTACCAGAACTGACATATAGGATTCTGCTGCATTCTATACATTAAAACGTCGAAGATATGGTGCCGATGAACTAGAGCTGTTAATGACTGGATTCCTTGGTATGTCAAACGCACAGCGGGGAGGCCCACCAACTTACTGATCAGAGCTCTTCAGGAAAATCATAGAAGAAAGATGTGATGCTCAAAGGGTCTCTCGAGCGAGCGGAACTACTGGACCACTTTGCGCTGGACAAGGAATTTTGAAAAGGGGTGACATGTGATATAGGCGATCTAATAAAATACAAGATTCCATTGCGTTGGAGAAATCTGAGAGCCGCTTTGTTGCGATGAAAGAACTACGTATAGGGCCTCGACATCTATCACTTAATCTTCCTGCTATCTGTTATTTACAAACTCTAGAGTTGCTAATAAGTGTATTTTGAGAAGGAATTAAGACGACGAATCACATCCACATGATAATTGCATAGTATAGCATAACGCTTTGTCTCATTTCATCAACTTATTTTTCCACAGACCACTCTCACTTTCAACTTATATCTTCTGATTCAATGGACTTTTTTAGGCCTTCGAATGAATGAAGACAAGGATAATGAAAGTTTTGGGAAAACGAAGTAGTTCTTGTTCCAGTATTAAAACCCTTCATGAGTTGTACACAAGGCAAATGCCATTTCGGTGAAGAAAGGTTGTACAAGGCAGCGCTATCTCGTAAAAATTATTTACAGCCACTCATGAACGTTGTGCGGATATTGAGATGTGATGGCATTAGAGCAAAAATGATCAAGAGGAGCTCAGAGAAGTGGCTTTGGATCTCATCTCATAAGAACATTGGCGATTTATTGGATGAAATAGGGCATTCTCGTCTTTGCGCAGATCTTTTCGGCTTTAATTTTAGGCGGTGATTCCCTGTTGATAATGTTTGGGTTTTGATTGTTTCAAAGACTGAATACTAGGTAGTGCTTATTTCAGAAAAGGTTTTAATCATGATTTTGCACCAATTTAATTTTCTCACAGTCCTCATTGTATTTGATAGGGAACAGGCCATTATCTTGTCATCATTCACTTTTACAGTTTCTAATGCTAAAGAGAATAACATGAGTAGATAAAACAAGTAATATTTGGAAAACTGGACCGATAACTTCTTCCGGATTCTTTAAAACTAACGTTGTTTACGGTCGTCACAACCGTCACAAGCACGGTGTTGGTTCGAGCCCGCACTGTGCTCACCAAAACTCATCCCTCAAGGGTCGAGAAATTGCTACAAGAGTTGTCTTGAAAAGGTCCAATCGCTGCAATCCAAGTCGGAACGCTCTAGCCCGGCTATCTCATAACTCTAGGGAGGAACGAGTCGACCATCATTCAACGACATTCATGGCGAAAGGAAAATCCTCAAGCAGCAACAGCGCTCACGTGTAAAATGTTGGAAGACTTTTTTGAATGTAATCGCTTTTTACTAACTTTCCATTCTTTTTTCGTAGCAGGGATGACGTGAAATGTAACCACAGTGATTCTGATACATTTGTAAAACTCAGGACCGCACGTGTCTCTGGTGGGGATGGAACACGCACATCCTTTCCGAGGGCTAACGTCTTCACCACCACACCATGGGGGTCCTTCGCTTCGCCTTCCTCTCAACTATGTTTTATGGGTGCTATCAGCAACCACCCTTCGATGTTATTTATGGAGAACACAAATTGGCGTTGAACCCAGTTAAGCCGAAGCTGTGGTACAAATCATAATGTAATCACGTTTTTATACGCTCTTATAAACTAATCTTGTTGAGCTGATACGAGGTTAGTATAAGTTGTCTTTGTTGTTCCTGTTTTTCTTGTTGTTTTTGTCGTTGTTGTTGTTGTTGGTCGACGGCTAACTTGGACGACCTCCTCAGTTTCCTCATTGGGAGTCCCGCTCGTAACAACACGGCTCCTATAACAACTTCGCATCAGCTCAACAATATCAATTCATATGAACGTATGAATAGATATGTCAACTATTTATGTGGTGTTTTATGTTATTAATTACTTTTTCTTTACTGCCTATTCTTTATTAGTGGCAGGGTATGACGTTGACTTTTGTGAATGATGGATGCGAGGAAACGAATCAAATGCAAAAAGTGCTGGGATGGGGGAAAAGTGCACTGTAGATGGTCTTGTGAAAACGAAAGGAAAAAAAGACATTGTTTACGGCTATAACAGTAATCTGGCGTTCTTCCATGATTATTTGACTTTGTGGACTGAACGACGATAATAATAATCGTTGAATGACCAAATCAGTATTATTTTGTTAGTTTGGTTAAACGATCACTCGGGATAGCGTCTTATTTGACTTCTTCCCAAGTGGAATTCGGCACTTGTCGACAAAATTCGTCGAAAGTGATGTCTTTTTTCGTCATGAAAATCCTGAGTGAATTGCTTTTTTACCACTCATTGCCGTTCCGTTAAGGAAACGTTGCTTGAATTGAATCAATGTCTTTCTTTCCCTCCCTCTCTCTCTCTCTCTCTTTCTCTCTCTCTCTCTCTCTACCCATGATGAAATTAACTTCTTTAAAGCTTGAAAACTGCATTTCTATCGCATAAGCACACATAGAGCTATGACAATGTATTAGGAACTCAACTTAAGTATTCAGTTGGGCATTGCATGGGCTTAAATTTTTTTTCATTCTCAAGGAAGAACGTATATTTGAGTAGTACTTTAAAGTTAAGGGCGCGTGTGGCGCAGTGGTCGAAGATGCCCTGCAACACACACGTGGAATCGACCTACTGAACTTGTCTGAGAGGATAGCAGCACTGGCTCGATACATCGGTAGGCCACGGAGACGCATTGTAAAGGCCATATATGCATTCAATCACCTCCGAACGATGCTTAATGAAATCGAATGCATGGTGCTCAGGGATTGATCAACGCCGAGAGATTTATGCTTTCACTGTAAAGATGAAACAGCTATTGTATCTATTGAATGTACAAACATTTTTTGAGGCTTGTTCTGGATTTCTAAATTGTTGGCCAATGTGGAAAATTTTATTATTGTCATAGGAATAGATGATTCCAATTGTGTTCGCATCCTTACTTACTAAACTTAGTGCAATCCGCTTAAGGTTTGAACAGATTTCTATCAAAATGAGGTTTTCTACTGAAGAGTTTGCATAATTCATAGCGAAATTCCGTATTCGACTCGCTTCCTCTTATCCACCATCCACTAAACTTTTCCGAATTTACCCGTGTTGCTTCGGCTGCTGATTTTCCGTTTTCGTCAGAAATGTCGGCACTGTTCAAGTCGATTCTCTTAGGAATCCTGAGTTACCCGTGCCAGGATGTTCACACGTGGACTAGTTGGAGTGAGCTTGCTGAAAACAAGTTTTTTTTAAACCAATTTTCCGAATTCATAACGATGAGAGGCTTGGTGTGATCGGAGCGGCGTCGAACCACCGTCTAGGTAGGTTGGAGTGTCTACGTAATTAACGAGATCGCTAGCACTGCGTGAACCACTCACTAGAGTTGTTTAGCCTAATGCAATATTATAGTTTTAATCTTTAACCGCAGAAGATAAACTCATGATATCATAAAAATTTGGTTTGCTGAATGGCGTTTACTACCTTCGAAGCAATTGTAGTGGTCATATTCTTACCAGTAGCTGCAACCACTGTTCCTGATATTTAACTCTTGAAACCCAAATTTGAAAGGAAAGGAAATAACTGGAGTTTACGACAACTGGCGTTGATTTGATGTTGAATTTTGAAACTGCTAATTCTTCCTGTGTATATTCAATTTTCTTTTCATATCTCCAAATATTTGCCTCTGTCAGTGTTCATAGGGGTTTTTTAAATTCTCATAATTCGAAGAGAAGAGCACAGCGTTCCATTTCTGTTATCAACTGTACGGATATTCTGAGATCGTATCTAGGCACTATCACCGGTCTTCTGCACGGAATGGATCGTTCTCCTTGGTTATGTTGATTACCCATTTCGTTTATTTCGTTATTTCTTATGCGATTCGTTTTTCTTTGATGTGAAAAATTTCGTTCTCCAATTCACCCAATGCTCGTGTTCTTTCCGGTTGTTGGTCACTTTGTGTCTCCTGTCGTCAGCTGTCTTCCGGGTCAGATTTTTTCCACGTCCTTCACTAACGCCTGGATATTTCAAATTTGCAAGAACTCAACTTAAATGTTGAGAAATTCTATGCAGTTATTTTTGAATATAATGTATATGACCAAGCATAGGTCTAGGAATCTGTGAAAACTTGAACAAATATGTTTTTATGTTTAATGTTTAAAAGTTCATACGGTTCTGATATCGTTAGAATGTGTCGTTTTCTTGTTCAGCAATCGCGAGGTTTTTAAACATCATACATTTACTTCCATAGAAAAACACAATACACTACAGCACTAGCTGACGTTTCGGCAGTATCGCCTTCTTCAGAGCCTGGAAGGGTATACTGATATACAATCTACTAGGCCAAACGCTTCAATAACACTTACTCAAAGACGAAACGCTCTTTGGTAATTACACGATCAACAACTCGAAAAAAACTCACCGCTTTTTTCGTGACTTCCAATGAGGAAGTTTAGAACAGCTGATTATAGTCGCATGTGGTTGACGACTGCACCATCCCACATCAAAAATCGATGCGGACGTACGGGATCAGGTCGCGTATGACCTCCGGGCATTCGTCCCTGCTATTCATTGTAGGGTTTTTGGCATTGATCCAAAAAGCCTCAAGGAGTTTTCGCGCTGGTGTTTTGGACTCCTGTGCAAGGATATTGACTTTTACTTCAAAATCGTCTCCGCTATGCTTTTGTATCCTATGCGTGCCTAGTGGAGTGCTTCGTCTTAGTTAGAATGATTTTCATTCTCTGTGACTACATATCTCTGCCGTCTGTTTGATTGGATTGTGCAAACAGAATCCGGTACTGATCCACACACCATATACAGTCAAAAGCACCTATCAAAAAATCGGAAAACAGAACTGGGGAAGTTCGACTGGAAAGGTTTTTATTCTTTTCGAATTCATTGTAGCTCTTGTTTTACCAACTTTTGGAAAATGAGAACAATAGAGTCATCTGGCCGTAATTTAACAAGTATCTGTGTGACTTGTGTTCTTCTTGAATACGATGACGTTTTTCGAATTTCCAGTCGGTGAACAACATGGCAGCTAAGATTTTCTGTAGATTTTTCTCAAAGGATATGTTGACCATTTTTTGTACACTCTGTCAAAGGAAATGTTACCCATTTGGTGGAAACCATAGTAATTGAATAATTGCTTGCTTTTAGTAGAGGTCTAAATCAATACGTCGTTTTTTCTATAGCGGGAGTAAAGATAGGAATTCTAGTAGTATTTAATGCTGAGATATTTGCAAAACTCCTGACTACAGGTGAATGCGGTGGGGAACGAACGTGCTGTTGTCCTTTCCGGGGAGTAGCGCACTTCACCACCACACCATCCGGGTCCTTCGTTTTGCCTGTCTCTCAGCTAGTTCTATTCTAGTTCTAGTAGTATTGTTTTGTTGAAGACAGTATTTCTGCCGAAAACTGATCATTTGCATTTAATGGTTTACCACTTTAACTCGTCTAGACAGGATGGTGTTGTTCTTTGTCAAGGTGTGATGTGTAGCACTCACTGGTTTAATCTCCGGCAGGTCACTCAAGCCGACGAGGAGCTCCACATTTCCATGTGGAAGCGCAAGTAGGAATAAATCTATGTCACTACACAATCCAACTAACTAGTTACAGCTATCTTGTTACCAAAAATAGTAACCAAGAAGCTCTTTTACACGAAAAATTGTGGTCATCGTGTTCTTCGAACGAGCGGACCACGCTGAAAATGTTTGACATGGGAAGTTGGTGAATGGAAGGCTTATTAGCGAATTGTGTGTGACTACATTGCAAGTGGAAAGACTATCTCGTGACACATTTCCGAGCAGTGACCAAGTACTTTAGAAAACATGAAGCACTTTTAGGTAATTTATTGAATAGCACTTGTAAGGTAATCTATTTACCCTACTCGCATCACATTTTCCTCTGACTGCTAGTGAACAAAGGCAAAAAAAATTTAGTCAGAGCGTGATATGCATAACCTATGGTCACCTATATTTCTGGAAAGCTAGTGTTAATCCGGCAAACCTTGCTTAGTGCTTTGTTTTATTCATATTCATAATAATCTGCAACTAGCTACTGGAGCCAGTTGTCATATCTATCAAGAGATAGTCCAAGCAAGTGACTTATCTGTTTTCACTCACTCTTAATACTTCATTCCTCCAACAGTGTTTTTGTTCAAGGCTACACCCATAGAAGCAACTCTTCCAGGGAGTCACGAGTTCCCGATGTCTCCTTTAGCATGCTTATCCAGGATGTCATTTATCTTTGGCAGCCATTTGACGAGCTCATATCGTAATTCCAGTTTACGACCTACCGTATTCGGAGTAGCTGACGCTGATCAGACTTCATCACTCCATTCGCGTTGTCCACCTCATCTTCCATTAGCCGAAATTCATTGCACATATACATGAGGCTGGAGGATTTATTGATTCGCACTAGCTTTCGAGAAGCCCCTGCCACACACAGCTCACATTCACGTACACTCACACCGACAACGTATATACACATATATACATATACACATGCATACATACATGCATACGTATATACATACTCAGATGGCTTTTCCCATTTCTCATTCTCATCTTTGTTTCGTCATCTTCTTCGTTGTAATTCTTCAACCAGTCGTAGATCCATTCATTTTTAGATTTTTTTAGAACATATAAACTAGCCAGTTATTCGAGTTCTGCTAACGTGTTTTATGAGGGACGAGCAGCAGCGAGCAAATAGAGACACAGTCAGATTGCTTCTCTTTTTTCTGAAGTTCATTCGTTCGTTGAGTGGTTTGTTGAGGTTTAAACTAGAAATTCACTTTGTAATTATGTGTGTATAGCAGTCGCCGAGAAAATGGGTTAAATTTAGCTCCTGTATACTTCCCTATCACAATTTTTTGTTTAAGAAATGTTAAGCGAAACACATGACATTTGAATGGGGCAGTGCAAATATGGGGTTGAAATTGTTTGAAAGAGCAGTGTAAAAAGTATCGATACTTTTACATACAAGCATACTTACCAACGTAAAACTTGCTATGTAACACTTTCGCTAGCAAGATCTTATTTCATTTCGCGCTATGGGAAAAATTCCTGACTAGGAACTCCCATGCGGTTGTTCCCGAGCCCCACTTTCTATTAACCTCGGTATTGATCAAATAGTTTATTGTATTCTTGATGAACAAACACGAGATTGCTGCTCTGCTCAGTGACGAAATTCATTCTTGATCCTCAATCCTCGGAAGGAGGCGAAATCCGCCGAAACGACGTCTTTTTCGTCAGTAAAGAATAAAGTGACAATCTCATGCGGTTTCCAAGAAATTCAGAAAGCTGAAATTCTTTTTTAGAACCCTCTACTTTGCTATCATTCTGTGCATGCGGATTTATTCCATCTTAGTGTCGCTTGGCTTAGTTGATGAGCGCCAGTGCCGTCAAACCTGCTATGATTGAATTTTTCATCGCGTCTGATTGTTTGGCTATGTTGTTAAAGAAACGAGTAAACAAGGTGGTGAAAAATGTGTGGGTGATTCCTTTCCATGTAAGACAATTTCTCCATAAGACGAATGTTAAAGATCATAGACGTTTGTAGTTTCCAGGATCGACTTTCTATTAATCTCGGCATTGGTTTATAAATGCGTCGTTTTCTTCCTCAGCAATCATGAGGTTGTTATCCAGCATACACGCTTACTTCAGTACAAAAACACATACAGTACGGCAGTCGATGACAGTTCGGCAGTATCGCCTTCTTCAGAGACATTTTTTACGCGTCTTCCATTGAGGAAGAAAAGAACAGCTGATTAGAGTCGCATATGGTTGATGGCTGCACCACCCCACATCAGAAATCGATGCGAATATCCGAATCGAAGATATTTATCGTCAGTCAGTTGAAGAGGATGAAGTGGTATTTGTTTTCAATTTGTCGCGAATAGGAACCATTTTTCTTGATAGTCATTCCGCAAATGCGTTTTGAAGGCTTAGCCCAATCTACTTTTTCTCGTTTCGTAAGCTTCTTTTATTGGTGCACGGAGTTTTCCACTATGCCCTTACAGGTCCTGCTCTACTCGTCCCTACCATACAGGTATTAATTGAGCCATTTCGAGTGGTTTAAAAATGTGTTCAATATCTGTGGTTTTCTTCGTGACCTAAAGTTAAGGCCTCAATTTTGCTTATAAGTCGTAATTCGCTCAAAGGGAACGCACAAGCTCGGCTACCTCAAGAATGCAAGGGGGATCGGCTTGACAAGCATTCTGCGTCATTCATAGAGAAGTCGAAATGAAATGTTCGAAGAACGTTGTAGTGGATGAGTGCGACGAGTCGAATGCAAGAAGTGCTGGAGTGCTCACAGTATATATGAGAACGGGTCATGTGAAAAAAAAACTGAAGAGCACTACATGTAATCCGCCTCTGTCACTATAGTCAACGTGTTTTTTTTTACATTGGTGCCGAAGTAAATGCGATCTTAGAGGATAAAGTTTTCGCCGTTGATCAATCCCTTAGTTATACGCTATGCATTCGACTTCATTAAGCAATATTAGAGATGATTGAATGCATATCTGGTCTATACAGTGAGTTATGGTGTATCGAGTTTTCCAGCTATCTTCTCATACAATCTGGTTCCAATTTCCCGACTCCAAAGCAATGGAACGTTCGATGAATCGGGGGTACGAGATCGAACCATGGACCATGTTTATATTGCAGAACAGCGCTAATCGCCGTGCTACACACGCTGCAATCTGATGTTGTCATTTTAGCTTCTCCCAAAAATCCCAATTTCTGTGATTTCGCTCTGTTTTTATTCCATTTCTTCCTATTTATTTCTCCATCATCTTCTCATCGCCGACGTCATGAATTGATTCGCCAGTTGTTGTTGTGTGTATGCAGTGAAGGCGACATCTCTCGATTTTCGCCCAGCGGCAGCTGCTGCAGGTCTTTTTTCATTGGTGTTCTGGACCTTTCATGTAATCAGAACCGCGTAGTCTCTTTTTTTTTCATATTTTATTCTTATCAACCTTGTAAATTTTCGTTGCAGTAGTATTGAAAATTTTGCCATCGGTGTGTATGAGCTCATGAGTTACCGTAAATCTCTGTGTTTAATTCTCCAAATCTCTGTCGTGCTAACCTTTTTTGCTTCACATTTTCAACTTAGTGTGTATTTTATGTCATTATGATGAATTAGTCAACTGTCTAGAGCATTAAGCGTCTGTCTTGAGATTTCTGTTGACTGCCCATAACGCTCCGGCTATGCTCAGTCGTTAGCTGAGGCAATCGAGCGAATCCTTGCCTCACTGCAAACGTTCAGTAGTTCTTTCTCTACGTAGAGTTTTCCATTTTATACATTATACGTTTTATGTTAACTAGTCAATGTTTCAATACAAACTATGAAAACATGGGCGTAATTCATAATTTTCAATTTTTCTTCGTATTTTTGTTGAGCAAACGCGAGGTGTTATTATTCTTTATTCACAAATGAGCTGACGTTTCGGCGGATTTCGCCTTCCTCAGAGCCTGGAAAGGTCAAGTTGACAGCAATCTACTCGGCCAGACGCCTCCATAACCAAACAAAGAAACTCTAAACCAAGATTTCAATCACATTGAACACAGCTTTGCACACTCACCGCTTTCTATGAGGTCTCCACTAAGTATGTCACGTAGAGACCAACCGCACAGAAATCACATGGAAGTATAATGTACCCCACTCATCAGAATAGCAGTCTTATATACTGCCCTACATCACGCGTGATAATGAGGCATTCTTCCCTGCGGTTCATTTTCGGATTTCTGGAATTAATCCAGAGTGCCTCGAGAGTTTTTCGCGCCTGTGTTCTTGATTCGCGTGCAAGGTTTTTTTTTTTTTTTTTGAAGTCGTCCCCGTTATGTCTCTGGGTCCTCTGCGTGCCTAGCGGGGTATTTGGTCTATTTTTGCCGGCTAGGTGTTCTTTNCACGTCTTACAGGAGATCAGATAAACTATACCCGAGCTCATGCAATCACCGTCTCTACCACTGGGGCAAATTATGCAGTTTTGAGTTGCACATAGACGGTCATATAGGTGGTTTCGAACTAGCTGGCGCTTAAGATTACTCGGTGGTATTTCAACTACGCGTACCGAATTCTCTAAACCCGCCCTTCTTAAGCAGCGTTTTATAGCTGCACTTATATCATTTGAGATAAAGGGTAGGATAAACGGGACCCTTCTATCGCTAGAGTTGTTGTCTGGAGGCCTAGGATTTCCCCTACACCTATCCTGAGCTACAGTTTCGTAGCCATTAGAAATGGCTATTTGCCGTGCCAAGTTTCGGGACTCCTCTCTCTGTTCTCTTCCCGTACACACGTTGGTTGCCGTTCGAAACATGTTTCTTATAAGCGCCCTTTTCGTGTGAGAGGGGTGAGAGGAGAGGTAATGAACCAAAATGTTTTTACTACTTGGCTTTCGGTACCATTTTGTAATGTAGCCATTCTCCGACAGGTGAATTTGCACTTTTTTTTCAATTTTTCAGTATTTATAATGTCCTATGAATATTTTTCATGGAGCACTTTGATTTGGATTTGGAGCAAGGTTTAAGAGTGATGACTACTTTATATTACTGAATTTGTTCATATTTTTTCATTTTATTTTACTTCGTATGACCCGTTGTCACGTCTTCTTTGCGGATCCCAGCATCTATCACATTCTGTTTGTTTCCTCACTTCCACTGTCCACGAAGATCTTCTTTTACGTGTGGGTTCGGTTGCTGTTCGAAGATTTTCACTTCATCTCGAATGCCGGGGAATACTGGTCGAATCGTTTCTGCCTGGAGTCCTGAGATAACCGGGCTGGAGCTTTCCCAGGTATTTCAGAAAGTGATTTTTTTCCCAGACAAGTTTGGTACCAATTTCCCGACCCTGCAGGAATGAGGGGCTTGGTTGGCTCGAAGCGAAATCGAACTTGCAGCACGGTCGGGATGACGGACATCACTATCATTGTGCTATCCGCCTCTGAATTTTTTATGTGCCTGGAATCGGGATTCGATGTGAAAAAATGCACCTATAGATGCTTAAGTTAATTATTCAACATTATTTTATTTCTTTGCGTAAGCAGTTAAAATAATAGTTGGTCCAAAAATCAACGTGGGAACAATTTTTCCGTAGGGTGAAACAGCATCGCATCCGACATTGAGTGAGGTGTAACTATTAAGTTCATTCAGTCTGTATTTCATTAAATATTCTTATCTTAGCTTCTTCTAGCTCTTCTCTTCATCCTTTTTCTCTTTCTTCTCGAATCTGCTCGGTCATATCGTACATCGTATCAATTCCTTTCACAACAATCTGTGAATTACGGCATTTCACTACTTCTCAGTTACTTTTTCACCACTTATTAGTTTTTAGTGCAGTTAATGTTAAGAAAAGACTTCGACTTTTGACATAGTAGCACTGCTGTGCATCCTAACGGTTTATCACCTCATCGTGGCTAGGACGTGTTCCTGGGTGTCGGGCTGCAGTGTACACCGGTGGGATTCATCCCCCACCAGGGTTTTCCAAGCTGAGGAATCCGGCGTTTCCTTTAGGAAGCAAAGAATAAACCATTTCTAGGATCCACCACCTTTCTGGGATCAAACTAGTCGCATGGTGACAAATCTCCTCTGATTCAAAAGGTTGGCGTCTGCCTGTGGTGGTGACAACCTGTGGCAGACTTTGGCTACGCTGACCTGGGAGGTCCAGGAAACCACGATAACTAAACCAGTAAAGCTTCGAAAAAGTAAAAGTTATGCTTATGTCCTCACAACCAGTGAAAACGGGCCATCCAAGTATCCAAGTAAGAGTTATTATGAGCGTACGTCCGCTTATGCGGACGTGTTTAACACGTGTTTCTTGAACTTCAGTAGTTGTCTTCTAGGTTAGCTTGACTCCTACTAGATTCAGATTTTTTCACTTCTCATCCAACTGATATGATATCGGTTTTTCCGTAATGTTTAATACAACCAGCATCGGTGGATAATTAAGTAATTTGAAGAATTGATCATAATAGATAGGTGTTGTCCTGGTTTTATGGGATCAGAGGTGAAAGACGTAACTGTCTTCGATGAACTGTTTAAGGAAATCAACGGGGTAAATCAATCAGTTGTTGTAATCCATTCTTGAAGAGTTTGTTGGCATACTAATGGAAGTGGGAAACAACTAACTTTGGTGAAAATAAGTCTTGGCCCTCTGTCATGGATTCGAAACTTCTAAACGCAACGAGTAGACATTTAATTCATACTTCACAGTGGATGCTGGTACCGTTAGTATTATTAACAAGCACTTTGGAGTACTCATTTCTTACAGAACGATTAGAAGGAGTCGGAAATTATATGCAGATGACATCAAGATATGTAAAATAGTGGGGAAAGACAAATGAAACAAGAAGTCTTTGCGAAAAGCCATTAAGCTTATTGACATATAGGCGACATTTTGGTGGATTATCTCTGACAGGTGAGAAAAAAAAATCCGTTTGACTATAAGTCGAGGTGGTAGTTGTGTTTGTCGATCAAACTAGTTATACTCTTAACTTTTAAAAAAAAGGCTTGCGACCTTTGTTTGCTTCTTTTTTTGAAAGGTTTTCATGACGTGGTTGGGTTGAAATCGTTAATGAACTGGTTGATAGGTGACGAATTGGTCTGACTGCCACACACTACAAATACTATCTGGTTAACAAAGCTACTTTACAAACATCAAATTCTAACGAAGGTTTACCAGATTCGTTCTAACGTATATTACTTACATATTTTCTTCGTTACTTCGAAATCTTTGCATATAGTCCTTATAAACATGAATAAATAATGTTTTCACGTTAGAGGAGGCTATAGCTTATGGCTGATGTATTATTACATCGATGTATCCAAAAATAGACGTGGGCCACTAATCCTTCTAGAGGTAAAGGTGGAGGTGGAGTCAGCAATCCCTTCACAATCGAGGAGGTCTTAACCGAGGTTTATCCTATAGCAAAATTTGTTCTTTAATCGATATTAGCATATATGGATTTCAGTGAGAGCAAATGTAGTAAGAGTGTTCTCCAAGGAGTTTTTTTTTTTGTTTCCCAAAATTCCATAGGAAACATCACTAGGTAATCTCCTAAACCCTCGTAATCTCCTAAAATCACTGCTTTTATCTTCCCAGCAGTTATCATTGATGTTTTACTTTCTTTTACTTCCTTGTACGAAAATATTCCTACCGTAATGTTTCACGTAAATCATTCCTGCGGAAGATAATTGAAAGGAAACGAAACAAAAAATGAAAGAAATGCTGGGAACTTTAAGTCATGTATACATCATTTTCATAACGTTCAATTCTCTGGTTAAAAAGCTATGATTTTAATTTGGGTAACCTCTATTTATTAGAGAAGTGAGGAAGAAATTCCCACGACCGACTTTCTATTAACCTCGGCGTTGATCAAGTAATTCTTCGTATTTTTGTTGAGCAAACGCGAGGTGTTATTATTCTTTGTTCACGATTAAGCTGACGTTTCGGCGGATTTCGCCTTTCTTCCTCTTCCTTCCTTTCATTTCGCTTATTGGTGAATAAAGAATAATAACACCTCGCGTTTGCTCAACAAAAATACGAAGAATTACTTGAGGAAGAAATATTTAACTAAAATTTTAGAGTCTCTTGATTCTTTCAAGGATTCACTGAGATTGAGCTGGTGTGTTTCTGGATATCGAACTACGATGTAGATCGGGCGTTCATTTCGCACCTTAAGATATTCTTAGCTGAAAAGGAGTTCGATATTTCCGTTCGAAACTTTAATTGTGAGCAAATTCATGCAAGGAATATCCCCAAAAGCTGGTCATGGTTACAAGTTCGCTAGAACCGTGACGCTAGAACCGCGAAAATAATGGGCTACCTATGAAAAATGTGGTGCTGCTCTCGAATGAACGAAGTCCGTCAGATAGCTTTGAAGCGTAGCATGGAGAACGGAGAATGAATTCTTACCGGCTAGATTTATTCGATTATCAGTGCTATTCGCATTGATATAAGTGGTGGTTTTCTTTTTAGTCTATTAAATGTGTTTTTTAACTGAATTTCCTCAATGTCTTAGAACCTCTCAGTGAAAAGACTGGACGAAATTCTTTACTCAAATGCAACTAGATTCCTTGATTTTTTAAAGCTATGACTTACGACGTTCTTTTCTTGCAGAACTGAACTATTTTTCTGTATAGATTCATAGGAGTTTCCATCGCTTAGCGATTAAACGAAGCTTACGTCTCAATTGTTTTATGGGATTGAGGACATCGATCCTCAGATGCATCGAGAAGGATTGAAATTGACTGTATTGACTGTTTGAATCAGAGAAGCAAACGGTGAAGTGTTTTCACATACTGCTAGCAAACCCCGCATCATTATTTGTTGCCTCTTCAAATGTCGTCTCTTTCTAAGTTAAAACTGATAATGTTAGGATACAGCCTAGCATCGATCTTTCTAGTGTTATTGCTCTGCGTGGAAAGAAAGAGAAAAAAGGAAGGAAAGAAAAAAAGAAGGAAAGAAAGAAAGAAAGAGAGAAAGAGAGAAAGAGAGAAAGAAGGAGAGAAAGAAAGGAAGGAAGAAATGTACTTATTGTTTAATCGAATTTTATTGACCACTCGAGTTCAATTCGTAGGTGTAGGAAACTTTACCCGATTTTGTGCAAGTCAGTAGTGCCAAGAGATTTATGTGAATTGAATCTAAGCTCTCATAGTATTGGTAGCAAATTTGTTGAAGAATCCAGTTATCATCTCGGTTTTTCGCCTACCATTCCTTTTTCTTTTTGTTACCGTTTCCTCTTTATTCAATGGCGTTCAGATTTTGAGTGCGCTTATTCTGTGGTCTGCCCATTTAAACTCCATTCACTTTTTAGGTTTGGGCTGTAGTTTTATTGTTTCTTGCAGCTTTGCCTCGAGAAAACGATGAAATATTTCCTAGGGAATCAATATGTAATGAAATCGTACTTGTCCTTTGGGATAAATTTCTTCAAATTCTTCTTTCCTTTTTCTTTTCTCCTCTTACTCTACGTTTTCTCTGCCAGGTTCTTCGTTTCTTTTCTTATGTCTCTGTCTGTCTCCTGTCTTATATGTCTTTCTTGTCTTGTCTTGTCTCCTTGTCTTCATCGACGTACTATGTTTAAAAGGAATTTCGCTGTCTTGAGAGATAATCAGCGACTTGATGTCGACTTAGTTTGTCACATTACTTCACTTTTAATCAAATACTCGATCAACTCATGAGGATGTTTCATTCTGTATAAGGTCAAGGGGGATAGATGCTCATTCGGCATCTAGCATACTTTCTTCTAATCACTGCTTGTTCTATTTACTTTCTTCTGTCTAACCGAAGTATCTTTTGCTGAATTCTTGACGTAGATTCTCTCTGTCCAGTTTTCAAAAACTGTTTTAATTTCTCTTTTTTCTGTTACCACTTT
This sequence comes from Angiostrongylus costaricensis, assembly GCA_900624975.1. Lineage (NCBI taxonomy): Eukaryota > Metazoa > Nematoda > Chromadorea > Rhabditida > Metastrongylidae > Angiostrongylus > Angiostrongylus costaricensis. The sequence goes on along the minus strand of UYYA01004017.1, from coordinate 111,993 downwards.
TTCCGGAACTAATCTCCTACTGTGTCATAGCAATTTAAAATTACTTCGAAAATTACTTAATTCCATTGTACGCATTTTTTCTGAATTTTTCTTATGGGTTCTAGTGTCATGACTGACTTTCCATCTAGTGCTAGTTTGCTGCTAGTCTTCTGGATCATCGAGCAATACGGGCTGGGTCCCGATGCTAATGAGCAGATGCTCATTTTTACACCAAAAGCACTCTTCTTTGATGACGTCATTTCATTACCCGGTGTCTTAGCTTTTCGCAAACTTTTCCCTTATCGATCGCCCCAACCACTAGATGTATTGAGAAGAAACCTAGGTCACTCCTCGCTAATAACCGTGTTTACTCTTTGAATACTGTTGTCATCTGTAAATTCGACCGATCACAATCTAACACAGCAATGGAGTTATTAGTCCTTTAGAAAATCCTTAAGCTTTCCTTGGAATACTATGGAATACTCCCGTACTATGTAGTTGTGGGACCCATTTATATCGCTGTGTTCAAGGAAATGCTGAAGTACGTCTAGTATTCCAAGCACAATTGGAAAGCTCAATCTTTTCTCTGAAATTTCGACATGAACACTTTCCAGTTGCGATTTGTTCTTTTTCCCTTGCTCAAATTTCTATGTACCTAATCTGTTTTTTTCTTAATCCGGTAAATAGCTGAAACGTCAGCATTTTCGTCCAAGCAGCTAGGAATAATTCTTAATATCTGTACATTCACTGACTCTTTTCAATTTGCTAGTTGATATTTGAAGGTGGATAATGAGAAAAAAATTAGTGCACAGGTCAGGAATTTCCCATCATTTAATAGTGTTATATTTTTTTTTTACTACTGTACCTTTAAGCCAAAGGGTTATTTAAAACTTGTCGAAAGAATTCGTGTTGTGCATTTACTGCATTTTCCGTCTGAATATGCTCGGAAGGTGGTGTTTGGAAGCTTTTTAGACGTTAAATTGTACCCTAGAAGTACTTAAATCCTGGAAATAATTGTTTGTCTGGCCGCTAACGCTTCATAAACGTTTTCGAAACGCCAGGATGTTTATAGATGATGGTGATGATGATGATGATGATGATGATGATGATGATGATGATGATGATGATGATGATGATGGTGATGATGGTGATGATGGTGATGATGATCGTGAATCAATTCGTCAGTGATTGATGCATGTTGTTTGGCCATTTGGCTTTCTGCCCAATACCATGAATTGTGATTAAGCGTTAAACTCTGTTCTCGATTCGTTTTAGACGCTTGTGTCAGACTTCATAAACATCATTAGCTCATGTCTACTCCAATGTGAGTTACTGGTCATTGTGATGCAGCAATTCTTTCACCTTGTCATCTTTTACAGCTCTTATCAAAGGAGTGATATGATGCAAAGACATTCCTCACCTATGTAAGACTTCTTGCGGTTAGTCTTCATCAGTAAACTGGAAGATTTACATGGAACAAAAGGGCTACGAAGTAGATGAAATAACCGAAGCCTCAACCAGTATTGAATCAATTTTGTTATTCACAAGCTTGTGTCTGTTCAAGGAGAAAACACTGATTTATGCTACAGTTTCGATGTTAAAAAAGTCGCTCCTGTGAATTACTAATAGTTGATACCATGGTCAACTATGCACGCTGAGGGTCAACAAGTATCGCTGGTAAATCAACCGTTAGCTGTGCGTTAGTTGATGTTTACGACTGCATGCCATCCTGTACCATCATGGGCTTTGGACTACGCTATTGAAAGCTTCACTGTATTCATACGATACCGGCAGTTTTAATCTGAGCTTCCGTCGCTGATCAATCAACATATTCTACAATAGGTGTTCTGAGTTAACATATGGAAAAGAGAATGTAGAGCGTTAGGTATTGCTTGGCCGTTGTTTTTCTTTTTAGTTTTGTTTCCTTTTCTGAAGACTGGGTTAAATTGAATTGCGTTCTGGTCTTTCCACTTGCAAAAATGTTACTGTAACATTGCTGAGATAGGCATTACCTCTGTCGTCAAAACTCCTAGCCGCTTTATTGTGAGTTGGACCAATAATCGATATGATTATACCGTATACATCGTTGATTCTTTTTTTCTTTCTATGTCGAATTTTTCTCTTTGTTTTTAGGTACCCACGTAGTTAGCTGAGTCGAAGAAACGCACCATCGCCAGTTATGTTTCACACTACGTTAGCGTTTGTCTGACATTCTGCTGCGGTCTAGGTATGGGATGTTTTATGTTTTGTTCATTTCACTACTGGTACTTTAGTAGGCCATAACGCAATTGTGAAAGCCCGTTTCCAGCGAGTCGTACGTTGTAAGGGAGTTCGTGCTCAATGTGTATGAATTCACTTATTCTTTTTTACCACACTTTTTTTTATCAAAGCACGATTGTAGTAAAATATTGCCGGATTACTGTGACAACAACTGCTGGGGTGGAAACGATAATGAGTAGCTGAATGACTCTATGCCTTGTGCTAGCAGAATGCGAACACTGGGACGTTAAGTCACTTTTGAATCCATTGAAACTTTTTCAAATTTACTGTATTTCTGAGGATCGACAAACGTTTAAGCTCCCTTAATTCACGACATCGTCATTCAGTGATCTTCTATCGAACAGGTTATTATAAGCTTTGAAAGCGTTTTGAATAAGAATTTTACCCTATAGTACCGAATAGAATGACAAACACCGTCTACTACGACACATTTAGTGATCGCTATTGATAAAAGACGACCAGATGTTCATCTGTGCTTTTAGTAACCCCGTTAATCTTTGGGCAATTCAAGCGAGAACCAGCAAGATCTTTTCCACCTATATATGTAGCACACCATGGCTGCCAGATGGGCCATGGTCGCTTATGGACTGCCAAGAGCATAGTGTTTTTTCTCCGATAACTCATTTCAACTCTTTTTGGCGCGAAAATGGTTAGCTAATTGGAATCTGTTGTGGAGTAGAATGTGCTCATAGGTATGATAGCGGTCAGAAATGAGAAGCTGTTTCACTTCTAGGGTGTCATTTGAGAGTGATGAATTTTCGGCTTTAAATTTGCAGCTGGACTTCCAGGCCACAGACGATTTGAGGAGAGATGGTGGTACGAACTAAATCATTCTTATTCTCAACGTTGATCGAAATTTTCATGCCGATCAAATCCATACGCATGTTAAACTATGGGCCATTTGCTTTCTTTTTCATCAGAATTTACATATTTCTGCATCGATAGCTCATTTTGAAAGATCGGTGTTCGACCTAAGAAGACGATCTTCATGTAAAATCTGCTTGTTTTCTTATGCCTCATTCAAGCATATCGGAATGGGTACTTTGGAATGTCACAGCTCTGTGTATTTGAGTCGAGATATCGGCATGATGAATGACCTAGATGAGTGGGAAGAAGCGGGCGCCTCGAGCATCTCTCAAGAGTATAATGGATTTAATGATCAGGATAGAAAATACTCGAATCCGTTTGCTCACCTGTTCACCTTTTCGACTCTGCAATACTTCCTGCCTAAATATGTGAATCGGAGTCCTGGATGATAGTCAAGTAACGCTTAAGACTCATTACTGTTGAACGTGCGGTCGCGGGTCGTCGGTCGTCGTATTTTCAAGACCACTTTTTGTTAGGCACCTCGTAATGGCGTATTATTTTTCGTTTGATATGACGGATAGCTTGAAACGTTTTGAGTTTTCGACGCCGTTTTCCAAGCGTACAATTTTCTATAGTGTATTCTATTAATTACTTTGCATGAGACGACAGTAAAGCAACCCTTTATTTTTTAAACATGATTGCTAGACGTGAAATGACCAATAAATATCAGCGTAGGCTTGTGTGTCGTAAGGATTCTTTCTTATTCCACCTTTCGCCAACTTTGGACACTGTCATCTCGCCTTTTTCATTGTGTGACCATGAAGCAAATAAACTGACCCCTCACTGCGTTCTACTCAAACTTTAGGCTTTTGTATCATTGTGTCTCATAAAATTGCTGACCTTTTAGAGCCAGTATTTGAAGTAATTTTAGTCTGACCTTTGGTTGTATTCTTTCATAAACCAAACCATGCAGTAGGATAAGTGTTCCATTGAATAGGCGTAATTACAAATATTGGGAGCAAACGTGGTTAGTACATTACCTTCCTTCGGAAATGTTCTGACAATATTTCGTGCTCTATGGACTTAACACAGCAAAGCTTTTGACTGAGAAAACAACTCTTGGGCTAATTATTTTAACGACCAACCCCAACCCAAGTTTTTGATGTAGGTTTTGCATTCTTCAATTTTTTTCGGTTTGGAATCGTAAGTTTAAACCCATGTTTGACTACATCAAACCCTCGATAATTTCTTGGTTCACGCAGCTTCCAGCGATGTTTTCGAAGCGCCTTCAAATTTTTATTGAATGTCTTTCACGCTTTTCGTCTCACTTAGCATTCGATCTGTTACTTCAGTTTTTTTTTTGTCCAGCAAAGTTCGGTTTTCTAGTGAGTTAACCGTGGCTCTAGCTGTTCTTCTGCAATCTTCTGAATTGGCTTAATTCTTTACCATCACATCATCTCATGTGTCTAACAACTACTGCAGATATAATAAATCCTGTTGGACTTGTAGTTCAAGTCTTGTGCTATTCAGGAGTTGTTTAAGTCAAATTGCTCGAAGTTCGTTTTTCTTCTTTTGCCAAATGTAGCAAAAATGTATTGTTTATTGTCATGAATTAATTGAACCAATAATTAAGTGTGAAAATTATTTCACTGGCTGAGAGAAGGACAAGGCAAGGGCCTTGATGGTGCACCACGTAACACGTGAGCACCGGAAAGAATTATCACGAATTCCAGGCTCACGTAGGGTTCTATGTTTGCTCAGATCTCGGTATAATTGTGGTTATAACTGGTGTTTGAATTGTTTGCATCACGAAACATATCTTACGTCTATCGTAAAGGTCTTGAGGATGACGAAAGTATACCATTCCAATTCGTTACATCGACAGTACCATAAAGGATAGTAGTTGCAACACGAAAGATCGACTTCCTATGAACCTTGGCATAAGTAATCAATATATATATATATATTCTTACGTCTCAGCGGTTTATAATCAATATATATCTATGTATATGCATATATATATGTATGTATACATATATATATATATATATGCATATACATAGATATATATGTTCTTACGTTCCGTGGTTTACCGCCTCATCGTGGCTGAGAGGTATTCCTGGGTGTCGGACCGCGTTGTTCAGCGGGGTGATTCATCCCCTGGCAGTCTTCCAAACTGAGCAGCGTTTCCATCAAGAACCCTAGCTAAGAGTAAACCAGTACCAGGATCCACCACAGTCTTGATATGAAACTATTCGCATAATGGCAAATCTCCTTCTGAACCACAATGGCTGCGACTGCTTGTCGTGGTGACGACTTGTACAGACTTTGGCCAGGCTGACCTTGTGATTCCAGGGAACCACAATGGCTTAACCAGTAAATCTCCGAAAAATGGAGATTATGCTGGGGCCCGCACAACCAGTGAGGACGGCCGTTCAACTATCAAGTAGCAATTATATGTTCTTACAAACTGCCCTTGTTTAGCTGACGCGAGGTTCCTATAGATGTTCTGGCTGCTATTGTTGTTGAAATTTATGTAACAAGCTCGTATGAGCTCAACAATTTAAACAAATTTTGATTAATCACAACACATATTTTTGTAATATTAATGTTACGCTGTGCTAGCTGATAACAGTACCGACTTCTGCGGAATGGTTTGTCCGGGCGAAACAAGTTGTTATCACTGGACAATCACTGTTATCAACAACCAGCATCTTGTATAAAAGGTTGTCTCTGGGTAAGTGCGCATTATTCGAGAGGTAGTCCACTGAGGTAGATCCGACACTATACGAAGGTGAACATGCCACATCGAGAAGACGAACAATTGTGGACAATCGATTGGGACTATTGGTTCTGATGAAGATGAAGACGTTGAAACGTCAGACGAATAAAAGTTATTTAACAACCTCGTGTAACCTCAACAATTTAAATGCACGTTGATTAATCATGCCGATGTTAAAGGAAAGTCGAATTTTGAAATATTGTCATTGTCATTTGACGACTGAAGTTTTGGTGGCTTCGCCTTCCTGAGAGCCTGGACCTATTCTTAGGTTGTTTAGAAATAAATGAGCGTTTTTAACCATGTTGTTTAAGATGTCGTAACTTGCTTCAAACAAAACTTTATTAGTCAAAATAAAAACCACTTGAATCTACACACTTTTGTCACCGAGAAACTAGTCTATTTGTACTAGTTGCACAAATTCTTGAAGTTCTGGAAGCGATCAATTCGTTTTTTGTGTCATCGCGGTTGGTGAAGCATTTCTCACGCAGGGAGTTGTCAAGGTGCTCGAAGAAGTGATAGTCGATAGGCAAGTGGTCTCGTGAACATGGTGGGTGAGACAAAGTTTCGTGGCCCAACTAGTTCAATTTCTGCAGCGCAGGTTCCGTAACGTGAGGCCGGGCGTTATCCTGGAGAAGTATTGGTCTTATTCTGTTGACTAAAGCTGGCCGTCGTTATTGAAGTTTACGGTGCATTTCGCCGATTTGTTGGGAACACTTCTCTGCCGTAATCGATTCGCCCGGATTCAAAAAGCTGCGATTAATCAACCCAGCTGCAGACCACCAAACAGCCACCATAATCTTTTTTTGGTACAATTTCGGCTTTGGGAAGTGCCGTGGAGCTTGATTGCAATTCAACCATTGAATTGAATGTCGCCGGTTGTCGTGCATAATCCATTTCTTGTTGCACGTCACAATTCGGTCAAGAAGAGGGTCGTTATTGTTGCGCAGAATAAGGGCAGACGACACTTCAAAACGGCGATTTTTTAAACTGTCGTTCAATTCGTGCGGCACCCATTTGTGGAGTTTTTTTTGTCTTTCCTATGCGATTGAAGAGAGTGCAAGTTGCTCTCGTGCTTACGCCAAGCTGTTCTGAAAGCTCTCGAACAGTTGTTCGCGTGTTTGCTTCCAATAAAGCCCTCAAATTGTCCTCGTCGAGTTCATTGGGACGTCCTCGGCCCTCCTTATCTTTGAGATCGAAATCACCAAATCGGAATGTCCGGAAAAATGTTCGCACTGTTGATTCATCAACGTTACCTTCTCTCCAAACTTCTTAATATTTCGAACCATCCCTGCCACACTACGACTGAGTTTGAACTCATAAAAGAAGTTATAATCACAATCTTAACCGTTTTATTTACTGCCTACCCTTTTTGATGGTAGGGTATATTGCGAAATATAACTTCAACGATGCCGAGATATTTGCAAAACTCCGGATCGCAGGTGTCTACGGTGGGGAACGAACGCGCTATTGTCCGTAACGCGTTCACCACCACACCATGCGGATTCTTCGTTTTGCCTGTCTCTCAGTTAGTTCTATCGATCTTTTGCTATCATCAATGACCCGTTAGCGGGAGATCAGGCAGTAAATAATAAGTTAAAATTGTGGTTATAACCACAATCTGAGCTTAACTGGGTTCGTTGCCGACTTGGGCTCCCCGGATCAATCCCGCTAACGGGTGATTGCTGATGGCAAGAGGTCGATAGAACCAGCTGAGAGACAGGCGAAGCAAAGGACCCGCATGGTGTGGGGGTGAACGCATTATTTCCCGGAAAGGACAATAGCGCGTTCGTTCCCCACTGCAGACACCTGCGGTCCGGAGTTTTGCAAATATCTCAGCATCATTAAAGTCATAAAAGAAGATTTGGCAAAAATTCGTTCCTGACACCTGAAATTTCAAAGCTCAGAATTGGTAGAAAAAATTCTTGACAAAATATAAAAACGTGGTTAAAAAGAGCATAAACTTCCCTTCCTAGTGATATATAATATTGCAAGGTACGGAGAATATTCTATTAGTAAAAAATACATTAAAACTTTAAATGTTTTAAAACGCTCGTTTATTTCTGAATAACCTAAACAATATCCCCATAATTCGGTCCGGTGAGGTTTACAGTATTTGTGATGATCCAGTATATAAATAAATATCAGTTTTACAAAAACTACTCATCATGCAGCTGAACCAGCTGTGTGTTGTTCACTAGGGATCATGAGTTAAACCAACCCATGGGAATGCGTGTAGAAAACACATATTGAAATAGGGCGCCAGATAACGGATAGTAGTGAGACACTCGTCTTTCCGGTTCATCTTATATGTATTTATTCAAAACTTCTCGAGTGTCCTGCGCGTTAATGTTTTTAGTTGATGCGCTAGGATCCGGACATTCATTTCGTAATCATCGCTACTGTGCTTTTGTGCCCTATGTGTATCTGAGGGGCGGAGGGGGTACATTGTCGAATTCTAGCTTTCCCATCTAGACGTTTTTTTATGCGTACATACGGTGGTTCACCTGTTCCCCAATGTTTCCTTCACTGCATGCTTTACATAAGATCAAGTATATTGTACCTGAATTCATTCAATCCCCGTCTCTCTCGTTAGGACACAACACACAATTTCCTAAAGTGCACAAGCGACCATAGAGCCGATTGCGGATAAATGACGGGGTAGAGTACTGAGTGGGAAAGCAATAACAGCTAAATAACTCTCAAGACCACTTTTTCTAAGTCGCCTCTTAATGGTGTAACTTATTTCTTTCTATATGAAGGGGGGCCTGAAAGGGGCCTTATTTAAGTTAAAAAGATAAAACTCTCGGAGTTGGTCAATCCCTAAGAGATGCACCGTGCATTCGACTTCGTTATGCATCGTTTGGAGGTGATTGAATGCCTATCTGGTCTTCACAAACTCGCGATGTCCTACCGATGTATCGAGCCAGTGCTGCTATCCTCTCTGACAAGTTTAGTACCAATTTGCCAATCCCGGAGGGATGGAAGGCTTGGTGGGCCATGGGCGCGGGGATCGATTCCACGTATGTGTTGCAGGGCGCCTCGGACGACTGCACCACACGCGCCCTTGTTTAAGCTCAAGATAATATTTATATTAAATTTAAAACAGTTTTTTGGCCAGTAAACCTATTTCTTGGTCTGGCCCGAGTGGCTTCTGCTTCGTAGCCATTGGAAATGGCTATTTTCCACGCCATGTTTAGCGATTCCTTCCTTTCCTCTTTTCCAGTGCGCACATTTTAGCTGTTAGAAACATGTTTTTGACGGAGGTTTTTTTCTTGCGTGAAGGATGAGAGGAACGATAGCGCTACCATATTTTTACTATTTGGTTTTCGATACCATCTTGTTATATAACCACTTTCAAAAATCTATTTGGACATTCAGGAATGGAAGTGAGTTCTCGTTTGGTTTTTCCGGTGTGAGATTTGTATACTCTGACTGTCTATTTAACAATTCAAAGCACGCATCCATCTGTTCTTGTGTGAAACAGACGATGAAGGAGTCGTCTTGGTATCGACAGTAGGGTAAGGGTGGGCAGTCGAGAACTAGAGTTTCCATCTTAAACATAAAAGTTATGGCAAAGCCTTGCGCTAATAGCTGTCCCATGGTCAACTCTTCAATTTGTGCAAAATATCTTTCCCGACCGCCTAAGATTGAACAACTAAGACACTGTTTTAAGAGTCATTAGTTGAATCGGCAAGTCATACATATTTATTTTCTTTTCATTTTTTACGCGTAGCCCGAAAATGGCTTGCATTACAGAGTCTTTCGAAACAGTATAAAGTGGAGTAACATGAACTGACTCCATCAACTAACCGATAGCTGACTCCCATTATTAAACGTCAAATACTTGCAGGAAGTGGCTGTTTAACAAGGTGGTATCGAAAACCAAGCAGTAAAAATGCACTAGTCCACTGCCATTCCTTTCATACTTTACAAATGAAAAAAGTACTCGTCTAAGACATCTGACGACGCCAAAATAATACTTCAAGTCTAAATAAAATCCTTTTCAAGCTACATTTCAGATCTAACGGGATAGGTTGCACTATTAAGAGACTCCTTAAAAAAAGTGGTCTTGAGAGCTATGTGACGGTCTCCCACCCAATAACCGATGCCATCATTTAGTCCGTAACCGGCTCTGTGATAGTTCGTGCAGTTTAGAAAATTGTGTGATCTGTCGCAACGGAGGTTCGGGTACAATATACTTGATTTCATGTAAGTCTTGCGTTGAGGAACACATTGGGTAAACGAGTAGACCGCTTTGTGTCCGCATAAAAGAACATAGAGATGTGAAATTAAAATTCGACAAAGTGCTCCTCTAGGTACCCAGAAAGCACAGGACCACACTGATGAATATTCTGAAGTGACTGTCCGGGTCCTAACGCAAGAATTAAAAATATCAATGCACAAGAGTATTGAAGCGTTCTGGATGAATTTCAAAGGTACAAAGGTGAACCGAAAAGACGAATGCCTCACTATCACACGTGATATAGCACCTTATCTCAGAATGATTTTTGATACCTGTCCCCATGGGTGGATCTCACTCGTCATTCCGCTTGAACAACATGTGGGTGTTCCATCGGCACGGTGAATAGTCTTTGAAAAATTGGCGTTCATTTATGTGCTATACTTGCTTACTTGGATACTTGGACGGCCCGTCTTCACGAGCTGTACGGACCCCAGCACGTGTGCGATTCGTTCCTTTCTCTCGCAATCGTAGTCCATGGCGGTGGTTTTGTTCGAGCATGGTAGCGCGTGCGAGTCTCAAACTGTGATCTGTAAAACAACTGCAGCTGCTAGTACAGCTGATTAACATTGTTTACGAACACGTCAGCGCAACGTGTAGGTGGTCGTCCAAGGAGACGTCTGCATCCTCTTGGAGTTCACTCTACTGTTCTTTTCGTCTATTTGTCGTCTGTTCTTCTCATTATGGGACCGATCCATCTATGTTTCGCTGCCGATACATATTCTCCTGGATCTCGATGTAACAGATTTCGAAGGTCACAGTTTCGCATTCCCGCTACATATTGAGAGTGCCGGTTATATTTCAGAAGACATCGCTCAAGCGCTCTGTGAGTAGTTCGAAACATTCTTGATGTAGTTGAAGTATCAACCCACGTCTCTGCAGCATAACAGAGCGCTGGGAGGACCGTAGAATCAAAGAGATGAACGCGGATTTTCGGGTCCTTCAGTTGGTTGGTGGCTTCTGTGAGAGACCCGAATGCGGCCCAAGCTGCTCCCCTTCTTCTATATAGTCTCTCGTTCATCTTGTTTTCCATATTCATTGATCGCCCGAGGTACACGTACGAGGTGGTCTCTGCAATGAGAGCCATCCAAATTCAATTTTTTCGCCTTCGCACCATGAGTTTTTCATGAACTGGGTCTTCTTTCGATTTATGCGAAGTCCGATTTTTTCCCCCCTTCGTTGAGCTCGTTGTTCATCACTTTTGCTGCGCTAGTACTTCTTGAGAAGATGACAGTGTCGTCGGCAAAACGAAGGTTTGAGAGGAATTTTCCATCAATACGTATGCCCTTCTATCCCAATCGAGTGACTTCATTATCCACTGCGGTGCGGCACTGAACAGTTTTGGCGGTATTGCGTCGCCTTGTCGAACCCCTTTTCCTGTGGGTATTGTAAGAGGTCGATGGAAAAGCTGCATTTTCGTAGAGCAGTTCCGATAACAGTCGGACAGAGTCCTTATATAGGATGGCTCCACTCCTTGGTCGACGAGCGCTGATAGGATTGCATTCGTTTTGACATTGTCAAACGCTTTCTCATAGTCGACAAAGGTTGGGACTAAAGGCAAGTGGTATTCCCGACAAACTTCGATGACCCTGGACACGGTTTGGATGTGGTTCATGCAGCAAAATCCTTTTCGAAATCCTGCTTGCTCGACTGGTTGCGCCCAATCCAATGTCCTTGATATGCGCGAGAGGATAATCTTCGTGAAGAGCTTGTAGAGTACAGTTAACAAGCATATGGAACGATAGTTGCGAGGATTCCTTTGCTCTTCTTTCTTGGGCAGGGTGACCGTGTGCGACGTCCTCCGCTGGTCTGGGATTTTCTCCTTTTGAAGGTAGCCTGTCATATGATTTGCGAGAAGTACATGTAAATTGTGTACTCCAGCCCTAAGGAAATCGGCAGTGATATTATGGGGTGCTGGAGCTGTGCCTCTTTTCATGCTTTCTATCGCAACGCGAACCTCTGACGGAAGAATTCCAGGTGGTTTTTTCCAGCGTGGATATTAGGGCCCGGGACGGGGATTGTGGAACGGAAAAGGTTGGTGTAAAACGTTTCCGCTATTAATTCAATATCATAGCGGGAAATTTTGACGGTCCCATCTTCGTTCATCAGGGCTGACAGCGGAACATTATAATTACACAAGTCCCGACGGCATTTTTTCAGTCTGCTTCTTTTCTCTGCTGCCACCAGTATTTTCTTATGCTAGTACCGTTGTATATCTTCCTGCAAAGCTCTTCTGCGGCTGGCATTTCTTACCAGCCGTGTTAAACGTGTTGCAGTAGGATCAAGCTTCAGTTTCCTTTTCTTTTCGAGCAACTCCTTATTAGTGATGGAGATGCGATCCGATCTTCATACTTGAGGAAATGAAGCTAACTCAGCACAACTTTTTAGTTCTTCGACAAGCAGCTCCTAGTCTTCGGTCAGGTCTTCTTTAATCTGCCAGTCACGTTTGGACAGGACTTCGTTTAGAATGTTCTTGTCGTATACAGCTAAACTTTTTCCTCGTGGTCGATAAAGAGAGTTCTTTTCCAGCTTGCGGCTGAATCGAATCTTCGCGCGAAGGAGGCGGTGATCGGAACCAGTACAGAATGACGAGACTACCGATATGTCAAATAGGCACCATCTTCTGTTTGTCAGAATATGGTCGATCTCCGCATGAGTCATGCCGTTGGGAGACTCCCATGTCCAGCGGCGGCTTTCTTTCTGGAAGAACGAGTTCCCATGGGAGAGACGTGCTATTGACAGGAGTCCTGCGAGACGGTTCCCATTCTCATTTCTTTCTTTTGACCCAAAATTTCCGATCCTGTATTCGCTCTCGTTGGCCTTTCCTATTCTGGCGTTGAAGTTTCCAACAACAAATTTGTGATACGCTTTATCATTGCGGATGACTTTCTCCAACTGATAGTAGAACGCATTTAATTCGTTCTCATCAGATACGTCTGTCGGTAAGTAGCAGTTGATGATAGTGATCTTCTTATGATGCGATAGTTGAAGACGGAGGACGGCTATGCGAGGAGAAAGGATCGCGTATGAGTCAACGAATTGGACAATGGACGGGTGGACGACAAAGCTTACACCACCGACATTTCGTGACGGGACCTTGTCCCCACGGATGACAAGGGTCCCGTTGTTTAGTTGGCGTATGTCGGTCTTCTTAATTTTTGTTTCTTGTAATGCGATCATATGAATTTTAATGCTATCTGGTGCTACAAGAAGGGCGTGAAAATCGGCGTCTGTGGAGAGTGTTCTGGCATTATACGTGCATAGTAAGAAACAATCTCCATGGCGTGTCGTGCGTGTGTTCGTCAGATCCGGTTCCGATAACGTTCTGCGTAACCCGAGATTTTCTGGCCTCTCACCGGTTCACCGCCTGACTTCATAGACGGGAGCACCCAATTTGCGGGGTACCGAGACTGGTCTATTGCTGATCGTGCAACTTGGTCCTCCCTGGAGTCCTGACGTAACCTTGCAAGGGCGTATCCAGGTCCTCACCGCGATGTGGATAAGAGGGAAGTGTGTTTTCGTGCTATGTGCTATATCTTGACTAATACTGTAGATTTCACTGAATTATGGGTCTATTGGCATACAAAATACGTCCAGACTTTCAGCAAGGCGAAGTCGCCGAAGCAACCATCGAACCTCAACAACGGTGACAATAAGAACATCTATACCAACCTCGTGTCAGCTAAACAAGGACACTTCGTAAGAACATATGTATTGCTAGTAGTTATTGCTGGGTGTCTAGCTCACGAGCATAGAGTTGTCTGCATTTCTTATTTTATCTTGTTTTCGTCACACCCATTAACGTTATACACACTTATCTTCAGTAGGTATGGAAGAGACTGTCGAATTACTTTACTGTTCCACATATCATTAGATATCGTATGAAGGTATCTATTCCTACTATATGTACTATTTACTATGTATTCCTCAATACAACTGTAAATCATAGTTCTATTTATGTTAGCGATTGATTTTGCCTTTAAGAATATTTTGTCATTTGCAGGGTCCTTGACTGCGTTGCGCTATTTAGAAACAATTACAACTTCAGCGCAATAAGTCAAATTAATAGTTTTTCAAGGAATAACTTTACCTTGAGTGTTTTTTCTCTGTAGAGTTCTTAAAAGCAGGACTGTTGGCTTTTAGAGCAAAAAATTGAAGGAAATATTAGCCTGGTCAGGCGTGTGTAGCTTAATGTTTAGAGATGTTCTGTAGAACGCGCTTAGTTATTGGTTCGATCCCGCATACCGAGCTAACTAAGCTGTTTATTATTCCAGAGACGGCTAGCAGATACCAGGCTTGTTTGGAAGGATAATAAATGCTCACTTTGATACCTCGATAGGTGTAGTCCCCACATGTCATGTCATATGCTTCGAATATGAATTTTATCTCTACAATGGCTAATGGAGTGGAGTCAAATAGATGGCGAATCTCTAGGGAATTGCTAAACGTCAAGCGCTAACCCGCTTTATTAGGTTGGTGTGTTAGGATCTTTATGGTTCATGAAAGAAAATGAGTGACGTTCATATTGCGTTGTACAGTTCGAATAAGCGGGACGTCAACAATGCTTTGCCTGCCAGACTTGTCAGTTGTAGCAGTTAATTTCGAACCCCGTTCAGTCAATTTTGACGTGGACCAACATTGTTTTCCTAGTGTCACTATAGATCTAAGAGGCGCATTTAGCACAGCGGCTAGAGGCGCCGTGCGATACACATGGCTTCAATCCCGTGTCCCAGGTTCACTAAACCTTCCATCCTTCTGGAGTCGGCAAATTGGTACCAGACTTTTCTGGTAGGATAGCAGCACTGGCTCGATGCATCGGTAGGACACCGTGAGTCATCTCATAAGCCAGATATGCATTCAATCACCTCTAACAAAGCTTGATGAAATTGGGTGCATGACGCATCCCTCAGGGATTGGTCAGCCCGAGAGTTTTATCCTTTAGCTTTATTTATAGTTTTATTCGGCATGCTCAGTTTTATCGTCATCGTTCTCATTGTGTTCTGCCTTAATGCGACAACGTATTTCACTCTCGAGAGTTAAAGCAGCGTGCCAACGTTGGTAGGGCGTGCGGGCAGCTTCTTCATCCGATTTCCCATGTGAATATACACCCGTGCAATAAGTGCAACATAACACTCGTCATTTTTTATCACATTCACGGTTTTTCAATTAATAATCTGTTGCACCCATGAGCTTACTCAAAATGTTGTAAAAACTCTTTCACTGTGGCTAAAGGTTCAATATCTTCACCTTCAGAGCTGCAACGATTCGAATCGGAGTTTCGTTGCAGCTTTTGTTTCTTGCAATGCTTCTATAGTCGCGTTGAGTCGAATCCAGTAAGGTAAAATTCAGTTTTGCAAAACATTTTTTAACCAGCTTTTATTTTTCTTTATTTTTGCAATAAAAGCAAATATAGTGACTTGTGGAGCGCGTGGCGCAGTGGTCGGAGGCGCCCTGCGGCACACACATGTGATCGATCCTTGAGCTCGTGGCCTTCCATCCTTCCGGGGTCGGCAAATTGGTACCAGCCTTGTCTGGGAGGATAGCAGCACTGGCTCGATGCATCGGTAGGCCACCGTGAGTCATTGTAAAGGCCAGATATGCATTCAATTACCTCCAAGCGATGCTTAATGAAGTCAAATGCATGGCGCATCCTTCAGGGTTTGATCAACGCCGAGAACTTTTACCGCGACTTTCTCTGTGCCCTGGTCAAATACAACATCTTTTCAAATATCTGCTGTTATTCCACAGCTCGACAGTTTTTTCCCCGACAACTACGTTGAGAGTCTTCTAGTCTGTTTGTTTTTCAGAAGAAAAGGAAATTTCGTTATTGCTCTCGTTTGTATTTTGAAGCTTTTGAAAGACACGGAAGTTCTTTGGCAGCTTTGGAAGGATAAATTCTTAATAAATCGTGTTTTTACTTGTTCCTTAGAGGAAAGTAATTTGTAGGTTTTTTAAATATATTCTATCGTATATTGAGATATTAGAGATTCATTCTCTGTATTGATTTTTTGATGATTTTATAAAATTACACGCTCTTCACCAGATTCGTTGTTTCTGGCATGTAGAAGTTGTTTGTCACTTATTTTTCATTTTTGGTGTTTCCTCCTCTCTCAGCGCTTTCTTAATGTTTCTACTAATTTGGTTTGTGGTTCGTAAAGTATTGATTATTCTAGTCCTCATCTCGAAATAGTTCACATGAAAATGTATCAACCAAACTATAATAACCTTACATGAGATGAATGGTAGAAAGGTTTGCTGTAGTTGATATAATAACAATATAATCCCCCTTGCAGCCTGTGATCCCATCAATCGTTTATCGACTTGGGAGAAACAATTGAAGTTCTCCGGAGCTTTCCTTGCTCAAAGAAAACAAACGATATCACGATTTTAGTAAGAAGCCTTCTACCCTTACTGTCGGAGCGAGAATTTAGTGGAAAATATCTCGCTGTACCATGCCACGGCATAGTTTTACTCTTAGATATGCTTTCGGATAGAAATTTCAGACTTTTTCACAGCTCACCTGACTTTTCCTGGAGAATAAACTCCTCAGTTTGCATCGCAGTTCATCAGCGAAGAACTTCATCCAACGAGTCTGAGGCGGCAAACCATTGGAGCGAAGCTCCAAAATATAGCCGTTAAAGTTTACATGTTTTGTGTAATATCGTACTTGTTTACTTGCTCCTGCGAAATTTTAGACTTAGCTTTCTATGATTTTCTTATGAAGCCTGCAAGTTTTTGAAGACCCAATCGTTAATGACTGATCGGAAGAAGTTTCTGTTAGCTGAAGCTCCGATGAGCGCGTTGGCTGAGGCAGAGACCGGATTTCACGAGGTCTAGTGAAGTATTATCCAGTAACAGAATTGGTTTCTTTCGAAGTGATGAATGTCCTGTACCAGATGTCGCACTTCTTCATGCATTTCCTGGCTTTAATTCTTCCTATAAAACTTTCATTAAGACTGAAGGAGTCATATTGGATGATTCCATTTGACGACCATGAAAAATTCGTCAGAAGTGCTTCAAATTTATCTGCTAGAAGTGCTTCAGCGATTTATCTCTGGCCGGCCGTGGTGTAAAATGTTTCCCGTTGTCTTGCAGAATACATATTTCATCATACGTTAGCATACAAACAAGAAACGAATAATTTTAACTTATTAGTTATTGCGTACTCTTTTTAACGGTAGGGTATATATTGCAAAATATAACTTAATGAAGCTAAGATATATATATATATATATTTCGCAATATATACCCTGCCGTTAAAAAGAGTAGGAAGTAAATAATAAGATGAAATTGTGTTATAACTGAAGCCTCAGCTTAACAGGGTTTGTTGCCGATTTGGGCTCCCCACATCAATCCCGCTGATGGGTGATTGCTGACTGCAAAAGCGATAGAACTAGCTGAGAGACAGGCGAAACGATGGACCCGCATGGTGTGGTGGTGAACGCGTTACTCCCCGGAAAGGACAATAGCGCGTTTGTTCCCCACCGCAGACACCTGCGGTCTGGAGTTTTGCAAACATCTCAGCATCATTAAAGAAACGAATAGTTTTGTTGTGCGAAAAGACCACATATCAGATATAACGGTGACTTCTTTTCTTTTCTTTCTATTCAATTGATATGTATTTGTTATGTAACTTTTAATTTTCTGCTTACTACCATGTTCTACTTGAAATACATGGAGAATATTTTAAGCTTTTTTCCTTTTTTCGCAATAATTTTTGTTGTGAAGTTTACGAATTACTCCAGGATGCCATTTGACTGAATTGTCCAGTAGCTTTTGTATTCCACTACGCCTTGGCTTTGTTGCAGGAAATCGTTCCCTTGTGTGGAAAAAGTCCTTTCCAGTATTGATTACTTATTTAGATCTCTCGTCCTTTCAATTCATGCAAACTTCGCCTTCATTTCTATTCATTGTGTTGTAACCGTTATTAATCATTGGATTTTAGTACGAGTTCCTTAGTCCCTTGAAAGTCTGTCGTCCTCATTCCTCGTTTTGAAGATGGTTTGTGGTCGGTCTTGGTTTTCTATAACGATATCTGTGCAAGTGCCTTCCCAGACCTCCATAAAGGACAGTTCCATCCTTCCATAGGTTATAAGGAAAATCTGGAGGGAACGTATAGCGCAGTAGTTAGAGGTGCCCTATGATACACACGTGGTCGTTACCGGTATCCCGCGCCGAGCTCACCAAGATTTCCATCCTTCCGGACTCTACAAATTGGTACCAGACTTGTCTTGGTGGGTAGCAGCACTCACTTCATACATCGAGAAGCCACCTCGAATCATCATATGTTCCAGATTACGACCATTTTTTAGGAAATGATCAAGGTCTTTTGTGACACCGATTCATTCAAGTTGGTGACTCACATTTATCTGATAACAAGGATTCTTGGGAATAATTGACGAACTGATGGAATAATCTTAAGGTCATCTACTCCTCCAGCCATCATTTTCAGAAGGTCGTCGTCAATTACAACTGATCTTTTGCCTTCTAGAACTAGCACCACGCCGCGCCCTTATTGACGGCTCAATAACCAAAAATAACTCTTGCACTGTTCATGCTGTTTTTTGGAGACTTTCAATTCCTTTAAAAAATTACTCGATTTTACTTTTCTATTCATTTACACTTGAACGCTATAATTTCAACACTGATTAGAATTAGAACCAAAACGTTAGCAAAAAATATGGGATGAAACTTGCTTTTTAAAATGGACATGTACAATGGACACGAAGTCACTAAGCCTCATCCGTTACATTTGTGGCTCTATGCATTCATTTCAATGCACGCTGCTTGAAAATAGCCTTGACTTCTAACTTTAATTAAGTCTCTAAATGAGCTCTTAGTGGATCTTATTTATTGAAATGAAATTCTTAAGAATCAGCGGAACATTACCAGCAAGATACATACCTTTTTCCTTTACAACCATAGTGAAAGGGCGCTATTTTGCAGCACATTAAGCTACCTTTCGATCGTCCTCGACCACGATCGCATCTAACATGGTGAATAACGAAACGAATGAACAGACTAGATTTCCTCTAGTGAACACAGTGATGCCCTTGAATATGTCGTTGAAGTTGACAGCTGTCCAGCTTCCACTGAAGAAGTTTGAAATTTCTAATTCTGTGAAATTCTTTGTACATTTGGTTTCCACTTTTTTTTTTTTGAAAATCTGAGTTGAAAGAAAGATTTGAAATGGAAACTGTTATGTCGATAGCGCAAGATCTTTCGTATACATCTGCCGTGTTCTAAACTCTTCACTTCTCGGCAGTTATCGAAAAACTCCTGCTGTTTTGAATATCTTAGAAGTGGGAACATCAAAGTATGTAAAGAGAAATGAACTAATTCCTAGGTATCCTATTGATTTGTAATTGCTTTCTCCATCTGTTTGTCTCTTTCATATGATATTTTGTAATACTTTTTTAAAATGGTCCGTCTTCACGTCTACTGTGCGGATTCTAGCACTTCTCACATTCGATTCGATTCTTCGCATCGTTTGTCCACGAACATCTTCCAACTTTACCCGTTGTCTCGGTTGCTGTTTGAGGATTTTCATTTCTTCTTCAATGTCGTAGAATGCTGCCCAAGCACTTCTCCCTGGACTCCCGAGATAGCCGCAATGGAGCCTTCCCAGCTGGATTGCAGAGAGTGATTTTTTTCCAGTTGGATTTTGTAATATTATATCGTCGAAAATTTGCTTTTAATACATTAGGTTATTTTATATGCAGAACAGAGCAAAAAGTTGAGAAGGCGCTGTAGACGTTCTTTTCTGAGAAGTTGAGCAGCGGCTACTATTCTTTTGTTAGTTATCACCAAACTGATGGTCATTATTCCACCGACAACTTGGTATTATTTAATTTTTGCATTTTTTCTATTTCCCGTTTTCTGCATATCGTTCTTAAAGAGACATCTCTGGAAATGAACTTTACTTTAGTACGATTTCATCCTTGCATTTTTCTGTTTCCCATTTTGCCATGCCTTCCTTAATGACACACCTTCGTCGATGACTTTTACGTTCTCGAACACGAAACGAAACACGACTCATTCTTCTATAAGCAGTATTTCATCATCAAAGCAGCATGCGTCATACTTTGGTCATAAATTTATCATATGCGAAGAATCTACACCTCTCTATATTCTTTCGGAGAAGGTTTACTGTCTAGTCGTAAATTGCATTCGAAATCATTTTCAAGAATGATTTAGCCTAGAATCCTGTTATTCGTTTTGCTCTGTTCCAAACCGTCCGTGATTTTAGTTTATGATTTTGATTTTATTTATCGAATTTTAATGTCTGTACTATGAGAGCACTTGTTGATGTTACTAAAGCTATAATTCTGCATTGTGGATTCTTGTTTGTTCGGGGTTAGTAGGTAGTTGTGCTGCCGCTTCTCTGTGCTCGTCATAAGCGTCAGTGGTCACCACTTATTGCTTTACAACCATAATTTCGCTTATTGTAACGTATTTTTATTATTTGTATTTGAATGTATTTGATTTCCGTCGTCATTCATTCCGTTTATCTCCATCGAAAATTGTCTTAACGGTTACGTTTCAGTGTCTATTCGATTGAGTTCAGTGTGGCGTGAGGTGGTGTGCGGACCACCCTAGCTTCCTCTTCCACATAGTGATCGTCGTCACCGGGCCGCCCGATTATCTGTAGTATGGTCGTCCGTGGCGAACAGCGTACGATACGTTTATTCTTTTATAACTTTGATTTAGTTTTTATTTGTTGTCTTTTGTTTTTGCTGACGTAAAAAAAATGAAACTTATGAATTATTGAGGAGGGAACCAGCATATACATGGTAGTTTGCCTTTTCTTCTCACCAGAATCATTCTTTTTCATTACTTTTTTTATTCGTTTTTTATACTTCATAATCCGGATAAAAGAAGAGCCAAGGTTTACATAAAACTCTCAGATCAGAGAGTTCACGTTGTTTGTTCTGGAGAGTACAAATCATGATATGAAGTGAATTTAAACGTCTAGTCTGTGGAGTTTATTCGTCTTCTTTTCCAAGATTAGTCTAGGTCGGTTTACTGCTCTCGTCCAATTTCTAGTAAATCATTAGTTTAATTATGTAATATTAATTAGGGGGAAGGAGGCACGGCATAGCGCTATGGAAAAACACGAAGTCTTTTTCTGTCATCTATAAAAATTAGATTTTTGCATGTGTATCCCTTTAACTCGCTTTTTATCCCAAATTTCTTTTCATTTATAATAAAAGTGGGATTCGCATGGTGTGGTGGTGAACCCGTAATCCCCCGGAAAGGGTAGCAGCGTATTCGATCCCCACCGCATATACCAGCGGTCCGGAGTTTTGCAAATATCTCCGCAAATTTTTGGTTATGTTTCACATAACATCGTGCCATTAAAAAATAGTAGGCAACAAATAAAAATTTACGGCATTATAGCAAAAGTTTCTGTCGTTATGGAACATTAACGCCGCGTCAAGTGCTGCTCGTAAGTGATCACCGTCACTTATTTGGCTAATCACTACGGAATTCAGTCAGGCAGGGCGAATTGTTGCTGATTTCGACGCTCCATTTGAAAAAATTCTTTATATAATTGAATCTGACGAAGACTACGTCCTAACTCTGTGACGGATCTTCAAGAAGAGACTGACATGACTAATCTACAAAAACTAGAGGAGAAAAACGGACAATGACTTCAAGGATATTCTGCTTTAGCTAATCCTTTCGCCACTCTTATCTTTTTGCTCAATAACAAATGCCTCACAGATCTGCGTATTACACTGACAGAGAGAAGAACTATATCGACGTTATCCGGCACCACGTCGTAAGGACAACGTTAGAAGTTTGTTACATTGAGTGAATCTCCGACAATGGCTTATATTACGGACCAGGTATCGTTCAACACAAATCACTTCACTAAAAAGACGTTTTCGCATCAACCGATGCAAGAGAAATCAATGGGCTAAAGCTACTACTGACTGGAGATTTCGGATCTCTTCATGAACACAATGCATAAAAACCGTGAGATGGTCGATGCCACCTACGCCGAGGGAGGTATCTAGGCACCTAATAACATTGGATGAAGAAATCAAAAGTATCAGCGTGAACCATTCGTTACTAAACGAGTTTATAGGTGAATAGTGACATAGAGCTGACTAGTCTTTGATAGGACACTGATGACGTCAATTCCATTCGAAGACAATTTTTCAGACGAAATGTTAAAGTAAAATGATACCTTTATTAATAGATACGTCTTTTTCTAAGATTTATCAGTGTTTTACTAACTGGCCCACCTCTTTCCCAAAAAAATTCCAATTTAATTATCCACCAATTTTCAGTCTTCTGTCTTATTCTCCTCACTGTAATTTCTAATGACGTCATTGATCATCAGTAGTGCCAATCAAAGTTTCTTGTTTAGAATAGTTTCGAACCAACAGAATTTGATTCTATTCGTACCTGCATTTCAAATAAACTGCGATTGCTGCTTTTTTGCATAATCTGTTTATTTACTGCATTTATTATCATTTCGTTGCCTAACTTACCGTTAAAGTGATGTTATCAGTATGTTATCAGTTTAATCTAGCTTGGGTTGCACTAGAAATCGGAAAAAATGTCCATGATGTTTTTGAAATGGGATACCACAGGTTCTTTCCTAGTAATATAATCCATAAAAACAGCTGCTAGTTGAAGTTACAATCTGCCAACTATGTCTCGTAACAGTGTTTCCTGTTTCGTTCGATTTTTTGCTATTAAATGATTTTTTGATGTATAATGTTATCACTTATTCTATAGGATTCGTATGAAAAAGCAGATAACTAGGATTTTGCTTGGTAACAGAGCTTCGTCGATTTCGACGGACACTTTTCCCAGCATTCATGATAACTCTGTAACATTTGATCAGACATTTGTTTTTTTTTTTAAATGAAACTCGAAGCGATTAGTAGTTTTCCTAGAATACTGATGTCTTAGTCCAAGCCTGTCCCAACTGCTGTTGAATTAATGAGACGAATTAACCTTCTCCTCGAAATATACATGTTGAGAATGCAGGTTGGTTAGCAGTGGTTTGCAACTTGGGCAATCCTTGTTAGCCGGATTAACTACCACGTACTAAGGTAAATTTTTTGAAACGTCACCTTTACTTTGTCGTATTTAGCTCTGTTTGTCTCCATCGTACTCTGGAAGCACTCTTTGTGACATTTTTGTTATGGTGCCCATTTTTCACTCTTTTTTAGCGAAAAAGTAGCCACGAATAGCACTCCGACGTGTTGTTGGCTCACTCTTAGCTTTCTTGATAGAAATATCAAACTCTTCAGCCTAAATTAATCATGACGAGGTTGAACCCTTGATGTAAACGGCACGCGTATGAACATCCTACTTACGATGATGCCTCAAAATTTTGGTCAAACCACAAAATTTGAGGCAGCTAAATTACGGAGAACCAAGAGACCATTACTAAGTCTAACTTACTACCTAAAATATAACGCATTTTGTTTCGGTCAGGTTTTGGAATTAGAGGTTAATAAACCACATTAATATGAGAGTCACGTCAATTAAATGAATGGTCTGCTTTCTAAACGAATACTCAATTTTTTATTTTCTCTGAGCTTCGGAAGAACTATGACTATTCTGTTTTGTTTCTCTGTAGAGCAAATTCGACCATAGTTGGGCATAGATTTCTTTAAATGGGCTCAATAACATAGCTATTCAATCTGAACTATGTATGATAATTTAAGGAATAATTTCTTCTCCGTCTCTCTGTGTGGTGTGTTCATCCCTGTCACCCTCTCGCCCTCCCACTTTATCTAAGTGTCTTAAATAGTGGTGTTTTACTAACTCTGTGATTTTGTTCTGTTATGTGGAAGGCCTCCGTGGTGATGAGCCACGGTTCTGCTTAATGTGGCGGATCTTGAGCTGTTCACTGGCAAGGTTATGTGGCGTGATATGATGGCGTGATATGATGGCGGATAAAGGATTAATCGAGGCCTAAGCACAACCATGTTATCTGTGATGTAAGCAAGACCTCTGGATGGACTCCATATCTCTTGTGCATGGAATTAATTTACGTCTTCCGTGGTCAGCTACATGCCTACGTGAGCATGAGATCATTTGGCCAAAAAAAAAGAGCTGACGTGCAACACGACGAAAGACGTCACTAGTATTGGATCGAGTCACTCAATACTTAACTGCTTTAAAAGTAATACATAAGATGCCTAATTAAGTCTTCTAAATAAGTTGTTAGTCCACTCGTTGGAGGTTGGTGGCGTAATCAACAGTTTCAGTAAACTGCAATTTTTTTCTGCGTAGGTTGTATCGTTGGAAAGTGCAGGTATGGATTTCAAATCTTTGTCAGCCTCGTTTTCAGTTTCCACTTTCTCAGGCTTTTTTTTTTTGAAGCCCGTACATTTGTTGGAAGAAGTGGAAAGCATTTGGATTCCTAGGTATCGTTGCAGTCGTCGGTTACGTGCGTCACGCACCAACCGAGCCACTGATAATACGCTTTCGTTTGTGACTCGGCACCCTTAAAACCAACTGTTCGTCGTCCTACTTTATTCGTACGTGGTTGTTTTCCTCTTTTCTTCGTCCTTCTGTTTCTTATCCTACAGTTACTTCTCTGTACTTCTCAGATGGCTAATTTATCTGATATCATTCATTATCAGTCTATATCTACATCCAGTTTAGCACTCAATCGAATATGTCTTGCGGAATGTTGAATTCACATCTATCACCTATCATCACTCGTAATCTCTTTTATGTTTGAATAACTCAAAAAGACAGTAGGAAAATCTTTATTCGTTCTCTATTGCATACTAAAGCTACTCGCTAAGCTTTCGTTCGCTCAAGTGACTTAATAAATGACTTAGCATCTCTGTTGTTTTCGATCGCTGTAGTTTCACTTTGTTATTCTTGTTTTACTGACAAGATGATAGCCAGAGTTACATTATCTGAGCAGGGAATAGCTTTCCTCATAGCTTTTCTTCTGGGTAGAAAATTGGAATGCCTCCGAAATGACCTGAGGACTCCATCCACTCTACACCATGCACCCCTAGGACAGCTTAACAGCCACGATTAGGTGATTTATTGTTGAGTGAAGGAATTCATGTAGTGCTTACTTAAAATCGTGTTTAGTACAACTGACTCACTGTTTATTTTGAACCGTTTCGTTCGTTATAATTCGATGTTTAGTAATATTAGTAGTAAGGGGCAGTAAGGCAAGCATTAAAGAGGTATAAGAAGGCGTTGTCTAATGGAAGAAAACTATATGCTTTTCATACCCATTGATCAGCTGTTTTTCGCTTATGTTAGGCTAATCAACGGGAGGCAGTTCGCCGCATATATAGAATTGCGCCTAAAGTTTCCAGGAAAATAAGAAATATTTGGCTGAACCTTTTCAGTAAATGCGTATTCCGTTGGAGGCCAATCGTTATTATTTCTAACAATTGTAGGTGAACATATCGCGATATTTGATCGAATATCTAGGAGCGAATGTCTAATAATCGGACATGTCTGCGTGATCTCAACTTCAATATGAAGTGCAGTCCTATTACCCTTGCTTGGGAAGATATGGTACCTGCTTAAATACTTCGGTCGCCTCTTCCCAACTTGTCGTGCTGCCTCCAGTATATCCTGAATTCATTTCCTTCTTGCGACTATCATCAAGAGTATTTTCGGTATTAGTGTATGGTTTTGAGTGTTGTTACCTTGCTTGTGAGTAGTAGGACTTCTTTGACATCAGTGATTTCTGTGATTACTCTACTGACTCATCGAGGGTGATTTGATAGACCGAGTTTTAATATATAATATCAAAATGAAATACGAGTGGAGGAAAATGAAAAATGTGGGAAGCCAGAGATAGAAGAAATAGCTAAATTTACACCGTGTGAACATGAATGTTTATATCATTATCTATAGTTGAACAGCTATGTCCCGTACGACAAAGGTAGTAATTCATGTTTTATTGCTCATCTTTACGAAAATCCGTTTACACATGGACGAATGAAGAACTCAATGTTGTTCATTTAAGATAATTTCAGACGTTTTGATTTGAACGGAGCTCCTATTTCCTTCCACACATTCAATTTCTACTTACCCGGAAGATTACATAGTTCCCGTGGTTGTTATGAGTGATATCTTACTTGCTTGGATACTCTGACGGTCCGTCTTCACGAGCTGTACGGACCCCAGCACGTGTGCCATTCGTTCCTTTCTCTCGCAATCGTAGTCCATGGCGGTGGTTTTGTTCGAGCATGGTAGCGCTTTCGAGTTGAGACATACTGTGATCTGTAAAACAACTGCATCTGCTGGTACAGCTGATTAACATTGTTTACGAACACAGCGCAACGTGTAGGTGGTCGTCCAAGGAGAGGTTTGCATCCTCTTGGAGTTCACTCTACTGTTCTTTTCGTCCATTTGTCGTCTGTTCTTCTCATTATGGGACCGATCCATCTATGTTTCGCTGCCGATACATATTCTCCTGGATCTCGATGTAACAGATTTCGAAGGTCACAGTTTCGTATTCCCGCTACATATCGAGAGTGCCGGTTATATTTCAGAAGACATCGCTCAAGCGCTCTGTGAGTAGTTCGAAACATTCTTGATGAAGTTGAAGTATCAACCCACGTCTCTGCAGCATAACAGAGCGCTGGGAGGACCGTAGAATCAAAGAGATGAGCGCGGATTTTCGGGTCCTTCAGTTGGTTGGTAGCTTCTGTGCGAGACCCGAATGCGGCCCAAGCTGCTCCCCTTCTTCTATATAGTCTCTCGTTCATGTTGTTTTCCATGTTCATTGATCGCCCGAGGTACACCTACGAGGTGGTCTCTGCAATGAGAGCCATCCAAATTCAATTTTTTCGCCTTCGCACCATGAGTTTTTCATGAACTGGGTTTTCTTTCGATTTATGCGAAGTCCGATTTTTTCCCCCCTTCGTTGAGCTCGTTGTTCATCACTTTTGCTGCGCTAGTACTTCTTGAGAAGATGACAGTGTCGTCGGCAAAACGGTTTGATAGGAATTTTCCATCAATACGTATGCCTTTCTATCCCAATCGAGTGACTTCATTATCCACTGCGGTGCGGCACTGAACAGTTTTGGCGGTATTGCGTCGCCTTGTCGAACCCCTTTTCCTGTGGGTATTGTAAAGGGTCGATGGAAAAGCTGCATTTTCGTAGAGCAGTTCCGATAACAGTCGTACAGAGTCCTTATGTAGGATGGCTCCACTCCTTGGTCGACGAGCGCTGATAGGATTGCATTCGTTTTGACACTGTCAAACGCTTTCTCATAGTCGACAAAGGTTGGGACTAGAGGCAAGTGGTATTCCCGACAAACTTCGATGACCCTGGACACGGTTTGGATGTGGTTCATGCAGCAAAATCGTTTTCGAAATTCTGCTTGCTCGACTGGTTGCGCCCAATTCAATGTCCTTGATATGCGCGAGAGGATAATCTTCGTGAAGAGCTTGTAGAGTACAGTTAACAAGCATATGGAACGATAGTTACGAAGATTCCTTTGCTCTTCTTTCTTGGGCAGGGTGACCGTGTGCGACGTCCTCCGCTGGTCTGGCATTTTCTCCTTTTGAAGGTAGCCTGTCATATGATTTGCGAGAAGTACATGTAAATTGTGTACTCCAGCCCTAAGGAAATCGGCAGTGATATTATGGGGTGCTGGAGCTGTGCCTCTTTTCATGCTTTCTATCGCAACGCGAACCTCTGACGGAAGAATTCCTGGTGGTTTTTCTCCAGCGTGGATATTAGGGCCTGGGACGGGGATTGTGGAACGGAAAAGGTTGGTGTAAAACGTTTCCGCTATTAATTCCATATCATAGCGGGAAATTTTGACCGTCCCATCTTCGTTCATCAGGGCTGACAGCGGAACATTATAATTACACAAGTCCCGACGGCATTTTTTCAGTCTGCTTCTTTTCTCTGCTGCCACCAGTATTTTCTTATGCTAGTACCGTTGTATATCTTCCTGCAAAGCTCTTCTGCGGCTGGCATTTCTTACCAGCCGTGTTAAACGTGTTGCAGTAGGATCAAGCTTCAGTTTCCTTTTCTTTTCGAGCAACTCCTTATTAGTGATGGAGATGCGATCCGATCTTCTTACTTGAGGAAGTGAAGCTAACTCAGCACAACTTTTCAGTTCTTCGACAAGCAGCTCCTAGTCTTCGGTCAGGTCTTCTTTAATCTGCCAGTCACGTTTGGACAGGACTTCGTTTAGAATGTTCTTGTCGTATACAGCTAGACTTTTTCCTCGTGGTCGATAAAGAGAGTTCTTTTCCAGCTTGCGGCTGAATCGAATCTTCGCGCGAAGGAGGCGGTAATCGGAACCACTACAGAATGACGAGACTACCGATATGTCAAACAAGCACTATCTTCTGTTTGTCAGAATATGGTCGATCTCCGCATGAGTCATGCCGTTGGGAGACTCCTATGTCCAGCGGCGGCTTTCTTTCTTCTGGAAGAACGAGTTCCCATGGGAGAGACGTGCTATTGACAGGAGTCCTGCGGGACGGTTCCCATTCTCATTTCTTTCTCCTGACCCAAAATTTCCGATCCTGTATTCGCTCTCGTTGGCCTTTCCTATTCTGGCGTTTAAGTTTCCAACAACAAATTTGTGATATGCTTTATCATTGCTGATGACTTTCTCCAGCTGATAGTGGAACGCATTTAATTCGTTCTCATCAGATACCTCGGTCGGTAAGTAGCAGTTGATGATAGTGATCTTCTTATGATGCGATAGTTGAAGACGGAGGACGGATATGCGAGGAGAAAGGGTCACGTATGAGTCAACGAATTGGACAATGGACGGGTGGACGACAAAGCTTACGCCACCGACATTTCGTGACGGGACATTGTCCCCACGGATGACAAGGGTCCCGTTGTTTAGTTGGCGTATGTCAGTTTTCTTGATTTTTGTTTCTTGTAATGCGATCTTATGAAATTTAATGCTATCTGGAGCTACAAGAAGGGCGTGAAGATCGGCGTCTGTGGAGAGTGTTCTGGCATTATACGTGCATAGTAAGAAACAGTCTCTATGGCGTGTCGTGCGTGTGTTCGTCAGATCCGGTTCCGATAACGTTCTGCGTAACCCGAGATTTTCTGGCCTCTCACCGGTTCAACGCCTGACTTCATAGACGGGAGCACCCAGTTTGCGGGGTACTGAGACTGGTCTATTGCTGGTCGTGCAACTTCGTCCTCCCTGGAGTCCTGACTTAACCTTGCAAGGACGTATCCAGGTCTTCACCACGATATGGATCAAAGGGAGGTGTGTTTTCGGCGAGGAATACTGCTCTCGGTCTTTCTACTAGTTGATTCGGATAGATGCTAAAACCGAAATCAGAAATGAAAGTAGGAATGTAAAAGTAACCAACCACTCAAAGACGATGTAGAAGCCGAATGATATCGAGTGGTTGTTGTTAGTAATAGTGAAAAAAAAGCGTATGCCCTAATCCATTGCTTTGTTTTTCGTTCTTTATTTATTGTTATTCCTGAAGTTAGCAGGAGCTGGCCTAGCAGGTGGCTATCTTCCATTTCAAAATCATAGAATTTCAATTAAGCCTGCATCAGCAGTAGCTCTAATCGAATAAGTAATTTGTGCTATTGTAAACCGACTTTCATTTACCATCGTTATGTACGATCAATGTGCCTTATTTCATCGACAAGCTAACACGAGATCGTTACCAAACGTTTTCTCCTTTTCATCGTTTCCTTTCTTTTTTCTCGGTTTAGAAGATTATGTTCTGACTTTGATCTTGTCATAGCTCGTTATCTTGTGAACTGAGCAATTGACGTAAGTTTCAGCTGATGAGGTGTATCTGACCATATC
Source organism: Angiostrongylus costaricensis (assembly GCA_900624975.1). Lineage (NCBI taxonomy): Eukaryota > Metazoa > Nematoda > Chromadorea > Rhabditida > Metastrongylidae > Angiostrongylus > Angiostrongylus costaricensis. The sequence goes on along the minus strand of UYYA01004017.1, from coordinate 82,127 downwards.
AATATATTCCGTGAATGTTAGATAGATCACTAGAAGACATTCAAGTTTTATTGTTCTTAATATCATAATTATCGAAAAAAGGTAACTAGGAGGAAAGGATCAGCCAGTAATGTTCAATCTAAGATAAATAGTTGAATTTCCATGAAAATTTCGAGGAATTACGAGCAAGGTGAAAACGTTTTTCATCCTCTTGACGTCGTCACGTCATCGTTCACATTGTGTGAAATATGCATAACTTAGTGACATATAAGCGCCCGTGTGGCGCAGTGGTCGGAGGCGTCCTGCAACAGACATTTGGAATCGATCTCCGCACCCATGCCCCCCAAGCCTTCCATTCCTCGGGGGTCGGCAAATTGCTAACAGTCTGGGAGGATAATAGTACTGGCTCGATACATCGGTAGGCCATCGCGAGTCATTGCAAAGGCCAGATATGCATTCAATCACCTCCAAACGATGCTTAATGAAGTCGAATGCATGGCGCATCTCTCAAGAATTGATGAACGTCGAGAGCTTGAGAATCTTAGAGCTTTAGTGACATGTAATTTGTTGAGATACTGATAACTTTAGGTAATTCGTTAGCTTGTTTTTATACGTACATTGCTTCATTCCTGTAGACAACGCAAGCAGAAAAGTGATTGAGAGGCTAAAAATTAATCGCAATAAAGTAGAAACTGTAAAACGATTGAAAGCAACTAGAAAGTAAGACAGGGCGTGTAGTACTAGGCCATGCAGACTTTACAAAAATGAACTGCTCTTTAACTAAAACGCATTGTATTCCTTCGTCCACCATCCGGTTTTCATTTTTAAGGTTTAAATTGCACTCGCAAGTATTCCCAGAGAAATCGATGAAAAAGAAAAAGAGGAAGCAGTACGACAACGTTTTGCGTCTATCAAAGTGTCTTTTTTTTACGTAACCAAACTAAAATGGGAATTTTATAATTCTCTACTTGATATCTGAGTATCTGGTATCTCCCAGACTAGTCTCATAACAATTTTGGTGCGTGTCGTGTAGTCGTTAAAGATATTATGTGGAACACACGTCCTCGTAGGTTCGATCCCGGACCTTGGGCTCACCAAGCGTCCATTTCTCCGGGGTTGGTAGACTGATACGAGACCTGTATGGAACTGTAGCAGCATTTACTTGATACATCGGTAAACCGCCACAAGTTATTGTATCCTTTGTCCTTATTCTTTATAAAGCTTCCGGCATTGATTAGTCCCATAGCGATGTGTCACGAATTTGACTACGTTAAACATTGTAAAAACATGTTGATTGCATACCTGAGCAACAGAATTTTGTGGTTCTACATATTCTGCGGACTCGAAAATATTGACAGAAGTCGATGTTTTTGTCGTCCCGGGCACACCTGGAATCAAATTTTCCGACTTCAAATTGGTGGGAGACTTTGGTATTCCGCATTGAACAGAACACATGGATCACATGGCACTTCAGTTTACTGATTTTGTCAAGGAGGTTAAACATTCTGCATTGAATTAATCCACACTACCTAGTTTTGATATTAGCACTTTACAATTGCAGACGGTGATAATCAGTTGCAGTAGCAATTTAGAATCAAATCAAAGTAAAAGCCGAAGGAAAACTTTAGAATAGCAGGAAATTTCTTTGTTAAGGATCAATACGGAAGAATAAGCCCAGGAGGACGTTAGCGGAAGATAGATTACGCTCTTTTTTTAAGCCATAACCCTCAACGCATCGAATGCACAACGAGATTATTATGGTTTATGCGCGCCTCTGACTCTATCTAACGGGAGCTTTCTCCTTTTTTCATTTCTTTATTGCTTTTGTAGGCCTACTGGTTTGTGATATTTTTATGTTGAAGTAACTGAGAGTTTAAAACTAGAACTGATAGTGCACAATATGATTCAATCGATAAACGTAAACGTTTTTTTTTGCAAGATTGAAGATTCTGATAGACGACGAACGCTAGATGATTGTTTTATCTGAATGTTATGGAAGTTTTCGGTCTTTTTCTTTTGAAACTGCGGTTCTCTGTTTATTTGAAGGAAATAGATGTTCGAAGAGGCTTCTCCATGCATCAGCTTATCCTAGTATCACTGCCGATAATTCAACAGTTGGGTTTTAGTTGTTATTTTAGACTAAGCATTAATTGGAAATTCATGGCACTGAATTTCATACATATTGTAGTGAACCCAGATGGTTGGTGTTGTAACAAATAAATACGTCTTTAAAACGGTGTTGATTGCGACGATGATCACAACTGTTGCTTAAGAAATGTCCTGCATCATTTTCCTCTTTTTCATCTCTAAATTGGAGAATCTACTTCTCTTATAAACTCTTTGGAACACCATTATTTCTGTTTCAGTACTACGTTAGCTTCTTCTCAGGTTTATCGTTCATTAGCATCATCACACATGGGAATATGTGCTGGGAAAAACCGGAGACACTTCAAACATCGATAAATTGCACTAATTTCTTGTTCTTTAGAGTGTTTTCTTTTCCTTTTCTCCTTTTCTCTTTTCTTTCTTCTTCCTTACTATTCGAATATAACAAATATATATGAGTTACTCCATTCCCAATCTGTTAGCAGCCGTTTCTAACGTCGCCGGTGTCTTTTACAAGCCTTCTTTTCCCCTAGAATTCAACCTCTTGCCGTCTATTGTCTAGTCAGTACAACGGAAATTTTTACACGAATAATGCTTCTTGGATTACCTCCAGTTGTTTGGAATGCGGAAATTCCGAAATCCATCGATTTTCTTTCCCATGGTCTTTCCCATCCCCATGGCTATGGCCCACCAAGCCCTCCATTCCCTTGGAGTCGGCGAATTGGTACCAGACTTGTCTGGGACGATTGCAGCACTGGCTTGATAGATCGCTAAGCCACCGCGAGTCATTGTAAAGGACAGATATGCATTCGGTCACTTCCAACGATACTTAATGAAGTCGAATGCACGGCGCCTCCCTAAGGGATCAACGTCGAGAGCTTTGTCCTTTATCCTCTATCTTTGGAGCATTGTTATTTAGGAAGAAGGCTGCAGTATTTATTTCAACGTACTACGGTTTTTCATTGGGTTGCTCCTACTTTCTTCTCTTCTCTATGGAAACAACAACAATGAAAAGGAGCACTAATCAGTCGTAGTGTATTATATTGTCGGCCGAAATACGAAATAGTGAATGATGGCCAGGAGCACAGTTTTGTTGTTACAAAATGGGAAATTGGCAACCCTTATCTGATATCAGTTGTCTAGAAGCTCTTTTAGCCTTTCGCGAGATTCTTTTTTTTTTTTTTTTACAAATGATGACAATTTCTCAGTGAAAGGGTTTAAGCTCCCAACCTTATAGATTAGACTTTGCTCTTTCGTATTGCACCCAATTTTGACACAGTATCACTTCCAAATGACGTATGTTTAGAACCAAGACCAAGACACAAAATTGAAGATGAAATCTAAAAGTTTTAAAGCTGCAGAAGAGTGGTAGCTGCAAGTACAAGCGGTATATTGGGAAGCATCATTGTATCGTGCCAGATGAAATCCCTTCGGCTAATTTGCTTTCCCGTTTTAAATTCAAGCGTCGAACCAAAAAAAAACCTGGAGGAATTATATGTTGTGGGTTCCGGAAAAAAAGAGTTTCATCGTGCTAAAATAGGAAAACATTTGTACTGTTAGCAAAAATTTTTGGACTCTAATAGTTTTAATTCCAACTAGTACAGTTGTGAAATAAATGAAGTGAGACATGTTGATTTAACGCTTAAAATAGTCTCTACTTCCGTATAATATGACTGCTATAGAGGTCACGTCGTCTCGTAACGGCTATTCGATTGGTCGATAAATCATATCATTGAAGAAAGGACAGCTCGAGAAGCAAACAGGGGTTGGATTATGCTGCAGCACATCTACGTGATGACAAAGCTAACCTGATGAATCGCAAGAGTTAAAGAGACCACTTTCTTCATCTACATCGACATATGAAAATCCTTGGTTTATAGAGAAGCGGTTCTGCAACCTTTAGACAACTAGGTCACATCAAATCGGTATACAAGCTATACAGCAATGCCTTCATAAGCTGCACAGAAATCTCAAGGCCATCAGCTCCTCCCTTTTTTTCTGCTTTTTTTTATTTCTCACTATACAACGGCGGAATTGTCAAGGTTATGTGATACCATCTTTAAAGCCCACTCAACAATACGATACGATCTTGCCAAAATCATTCAGCACCAGTCGTCAATATTGTCGAATGTGATAGTTATTGTAGGAGGACCTTTTGTCGGAAAAGTAAGAGAGGTGAAAATCTGATTTTCTTTTGTGTCACTTTAGGGGTTCTAGCACGTGACAAGGATGAATGACAGTTTCACTTGTACGTTCTCGAGTGGGATCATCAAACATCTATGTGAAATAGATATCGCTAAAATTAGTGGAACTGATGGATCAAATATAAAACTATAACATTCTTAAAGTTTTACATAGAGGCTTTAACGCTTAAAGCTCATAGTGGGATAACTAGAAAAAACACTAATTGAAAGATATCTTGTAAATGCTTCTTACTTTTCAAATGCAGCCCACAAGAGTCTAACCTCATCATTCGTTCATCATAAATATAAAATTTAAGTAGAAAAAACATAGAAGCTGGATGAAGTTAACGTTTATTTTTATTCAGTTCAATCGTAGAGATTTTGAAAGCGAAAGGAAAATTTTGCTACGTGGCGTAAGTATTGTTCAGTCGGAGAGACTGGTTTTTCGAATTGATGATTAAAAGGGATAAAGTATAAAGCTGTCGACGTTGATTAATCCCTGAGGGATGCGCCATGCACTCGACTTCATTAAGATTCGTTTGGAGGTGATTGAATGCATATCTGTCCTTTACAATGACTCGTGGTGGCCTACCGATCTATCGAGCCAGTGCTGCAATCCCAGACAAGTCTGGCACCAATTCGCCGACTCCGAGGGAATGGAGGGCTCGGTGGGCCATGGCCATGAGGATCGATTCAACATGTGTATTGCAGGGCGCCTCCGACCACTGCTCCACGCGGAATTCGTCATTACGAATACATTTTAACTTGTTGTATTTGGTTTTTGTATAATATCAACTTTTATGTTGATTCTTACATACACTTAGACTCTGTTACGTTTACCCCAATTTTTCATTGCTTTATTGTTTGTTGAGATGTGTTTTTTGCCGGAAAACACTACTTATTGAATGAGGAAGTCTATGTTTCTTCTATTTTTCTCATCTGTCAGTTTCCACGGAAGTCGTTGTTGTGAGGGTGGGTCCTCTCTCTGCTTGACTCGATTCATGTAATCGCTTTCATGTCCGCTTAATCGTATCTGGTTATAAATGCTTGTGTTCACCATTATGTGCATGCGGATTGTATCCTGGAGTCAATTTGATTCAAGGGCAGCAGCAGTTATGTGACTACATGAGAGTTAACTCTAGGAAGCGAACACCACTTCTAGTTTAGAAGGATCTGACGGATGGCTCATAAGTATACTGAGATCTCTGGCTATATATATTGCTACGATCTGGTCAAAAACACTTTGGATAAAAGATGTGCTACGAAAACATTGCTGGTTTTAGTGTCTTCTAGAGGCTGAGTCCCACTTAATAACGCTCGCGCACGATGACAGGGACAAGTGGAAACTTTTGTAGTGCAGGCGCTCGAATTAGTCGATGACTATCGGAAAGGAGTTTAAGTGACAGATGAGGTGACAACTATTGCTTCAGTTTCCTTCTCCGCATTATCACTCGCTTTCACTGCTGCGCTTTCTCTTTGTTAGTGCGGCATAGTACATTTCGTTTCGTACGAAATTGAACAACTATTATTCCTGAATGTCATCTCATTGTTCCTGTTTAATGGCTAGCTCCTTTCTTTTCTTTTTTACATTTTTCACCAATTTACATTGTGAATGAAAGACGTCGGCATTTACCCACGTGATGTAGATCAATGTAGATCAATGTAGATCAATTAATCTCTTCCTTGATCGTTTGCTTTTTATCTGCCAGTTATGAAATCGGCACTCCATTTATGTGTTTCCCTGTCCACTCTGTATTCTGTAAAGGTTTTAAATTTTACAAAGCATACCATCTTCTCGTTATATCGATTTTTTTACTTCCTGTCCTAAAGTTATGTGTTCAATTTAAGAAACAGTGTGATGAGTAGTGACGAGGACATAGCGGTTGACATCAGTGAGACCCTTCCGTCTGACGAGCGACATGGTCTGATCGATTTCTGATTTAAAATGGAAAAAGATTGTTCTAGAAGTGGAGTGATGAGAGAGGCCCAGAAATGCTCAGTACTGAATTTTTTCATGAAAGACGTTCGTCTATCAATTTATCGTAATTTTATCGAGGTGTAGATATCGAGCGTTGTGGATTACAAGAGATTGACCAGATCATTTTGTAGTTGAAGAACCGAGTTATGTTAAATCCGTTTGACTAGTCAACATGCATTCTTTCGTTGATAAGCTAACATGAGTTTAATAGAGATGTTTATTCGGCTAACGTTTCGACGTCTTCGTCTTCCTCAGACCCGATGATCGGAATCAAGTCGTGATCATCGGCGTCGAGGAAGATGAAGACGTGGAGACGTTAGCCGAATAAGCATCTCTATTGAACTCATGTTAGCTTGTCAATGAAAGAATACATATTCATTCTTATAGTATTAATGTTGTAATACGTCATTTTTTATAGCGTAGTTTTTTATTTAAAATATAAGGACTTCGGTCAGATCTATATTTTTGGCATTGAAAATTTGAACATGGAATATTCCAGCTATTCGTGACACGATGACAAAAATTTACAGTAATCTGGAAGTGGAATTGTGAGTTTAAAATTAGACATCACACTCAAAGATTGAAGAGACCATAAGTACTTTGTTGTGAGCAATCTCATAATCAACCACAACGATGCTGAGATATTTGCAAAACCTAGATCCCTAGCCAGATCGAACCACGATTTGCCTTTCCAGACACTCGCGCATTACATGCTGCGCCACGGAGGTCCTTGCTCTACGTTTCTCTCAGCTAATTTTCTATCTACCAGTGCCTATTTTATAATATTAAAAGTCAGAAGTATTCGATTATTTTGATGCTATGGGGGAACAAATTATTAATGGACTAAAGATATGATGCATATGTTTGTCGTGCCTGGTCATGAAGCTGTTCACTACTTCACCATCGTTTTTTTGCTCCGAGTTTTCTTTTTTTATGGCAGCGTGCTAACCTCGCATCGGCTGATGATTTCTGGAGTCTCTTGTGTAAGTGGAATAGCATTATCTTCCACACTGTCAGGAATATCGTCTGCTGGGTTATAGTGAATGATCTTGGTAAAATACATCATATTATGGAATATTGAATATTTTCTTTGACCGAAAATTCCATACGAGATTGGAAAATCCCTTACTTTGGCGCAGCATCCTCTTTTTTTCGCAGAAGTGAGAGTAGAAGGTAAAATTAACCTTATCAACGACGTCAAGGATTAATGTGACCGGTCCACCAGAAATCTTTGTGATAGTGCTGTTAAGAAAGCCAGAGTTTCATAGTCGGCAAAAGACGTTTTTTTCTGTAAACCCTATGGCGCGCCGTCATTTGAGTTGGAGTCATTGGTAACCATCATTTTACGTCTCAAGTTGAAAAGTGTTACGGTTAAGTGGTGAAAGAAAATCTTTTGAAAAGAGGGACAACAGTATTGGCCTGAGCCGCAGATGTTGGACATCTGGTGGGAATTTTCCAGTTGAAAAAACTATGGTGTCCAGATGGAAAAACGATATTGGAGCAAGTTCCACGACATTTCGACATGTTCGAGAACGACATTAATTTGTCGATGTTAAAGCATGAATCTAAAGTCGTGTCCATGGTTTTAAGCCAAATGTCGTGGTTTAAGCAGTCGTGGTTTTAAGCCAAATGGGTATGTCGTGTTACCAGCTCTAACTACCGAAGTCCAACGCGTTGTCACAACTGAATTTTCACATTGTCTTAAAAGCATTCGGCATAACTGAAAACATACCGCCGTTCCTTATCAACTCATTTACTTCCTTTTCTACACTAATCTTTTGGAATGCAAAGTTTATTTCAATAGAGAACCGGGTTGACCGTATTGCTGCAAGGAAAGCCTATTTAGACGTCATTGACAGTTATCGTCAAATCTTCTTGTTAATTCTCTTAAGCCGAACAATCCTAAATACTAAGCCAAATCCTGTTGTATGGTAGCTTTTTACTCCAGCATCGGTAAATCTAACAGTGCGAGGCTATCTGTTCAAGCAAGCAGACTCTCGGACAGGGTTTAGCATGGTGGATCATACCCACCCGATATTGAAAATGTCAATGAAGTATCACCAGAATGCAAGATAATTTAGTGTCCTATTTCACCTTCACCAGGTTGGGAATTTCGACTAATTTGTGACCAAAACGGTAGTGCAGTAGAGCAAACTTGGAGCTAAGGTATCTTTGCTGGTGTTCAAAGATTGTTCATGAACCATATAACGACCACACAATGAATTTCATCATTCTACAACGACGTTGTGGTCATCGTGAAGAATTTGGTTCGGCAAGCCAATACCATCCTGCGAAATTTATTTATCCTCTGGGGAATGTCGTGGGGAGATTGGACCCAATAGAGTTTCCAGAAAATAGGGGAGAGTTTCGACGACTGACAGCTAAACGACTTTTTTATTTTTTAAGAATATTTCAAAGATTTGCTTAGTCGGATAAATTCAACAACAACAATAGTTAAACAAGCACCGTGGGGGACCGTCGCAGGGGATGTCAAGAGCACAAGGAGACAACTATCAGCTTGAAAGTCGGACCTTTTCACAGGGATTCCGGACGAAAATTGTATTCCCATGAAATTAACATTACCGTCTGAGAGCTGGCGAATTGGCGGTCCGCTGGTGGTCGTTAGGAATAGGTAATGTAGTTGATCCTGTACAAAACGTCAGTGCCTCATTCTGCTCCATTTAAAAATGAACTTTTCTTAAGTGATGTATTACGTGGGTGTTTTGACATATTTTACATAGAATCGATAGGAAGCTGGCCGATAGCGCTTTCCTATGTCGCCAATATTGTAGCCATAAAAGTAGAACATTTTTGCCATCAAAATCCGCTAACACATTGGTTTCTTAAATCATATGAAAGTATCTGATTTTCTTAAACTTGCTGTCTTAGTCACGACTGCATTTGTTTTTAGATAAGTGCTGATTATTTCACGATAACTGGAGTTCTTTATAAATTGAGGATTGAATTTACAAGAGGCTGTCATATTACTCTAAGCGTTTATATTACTTTTGTCCAATGTAATTTTCATAGTGGAATTTAAGTTTGGAAAATCATTCAAGTAATAAACAATCTTGAAAATCCGAAAGACCGCTATTTGTATGATCTTATAAACTGATCTTGTTGAGCTGATGCGAGGATGGTTCGTTCGTCACGCCACCGTTTAAAAGAATGATCCGCATGGTGCGGAAATGAACGCGTTAGCTCCCGAAAAGGGTAATAACGCGTTCGTTCCCCACCGCAGACAAGTGTGGTCCGGAGTTTTGCAAATATCTCAGCATCGTTGTGGTTGTATCGCACGTAATACCCTGCCATGAAAATTTGTAATAAAGGATTGGCAGTAGGTAAAGAAGTTAACGATTTATTTCGTCTACGGAACTTATATAATTTGTTACGGGAAGACATCATGGCTGTTAATATTTATTCTTAGCAGTTCATTTTCTAAATATCGTTCCGGTAATAAAGGATTAGTATGTGGATTTTGAATTTCTTTGTAAATCATGTATAGCGTGTATAGTAAAGAGAACCGGTGAAATTTTTTGGAATAGAAGAGTTCTATAAATATATAAATTGCTGAAGGCATATATTCTTCAATTTCTGGAAACTTAATCTGTGTGCTTATAGATTTATTGCACTGATCATTGTCACTTTAGTGTTGGACTCGCCAGGCGGTAGTTGCTCAAGAGCGTCGAATCACGTCAGTCCGATGCGGAATTTGAGCAGCGCACACGGCGGTTTGTACCTCTCCGCTCCGGGCAAAATCATCTTGTTCGGCGAACATGCTGTCGTTTACGGACGAGTAAGGCTTTCGAATATTTAAACATTGATTAAATCAGTGAGTCAGCTTATGTTGCAATCTGTAGAAATTGTTAGCCGTCCTTAATTGTGTTGTGGAGCCAGATGGGAGACCACTAGAGCTAGAATGATATGGGATTAGGTGTTCATCGTAGCATACTTCACTGGCACAGGTTATCTTATTGATATTAGACGGCGATCGCTGGCTCCATAGACCTGCGTACATACGTCAGTCTCTTTACATCGGCCGACGGTCGGATCTATTTGAGTTTACCTGATCTGAGCGTCGAGAAGACCTGGCTCCTCAAGGACCTCTTGAAAGCCGCCGATCGGCTTGCTGGTAAGTGTTTTCGACGTTAACTACGATTAGACATTCTGAGACAGTTGCTTTCAGCTGAGCATCCAGTCGAAGAAGATCAGCCACCTTCCCTAGAACTTCTTGTACCCATCGCTCGGAAGTTATCAGGATCTTGTGAAGACCAATGTGGCGTACAACATTTGGCTATCCTTGCCTTTTGGTATCTACTTCTCGGTGTTGCACACAGGAAAAGGTGTGAATATTCTCACAGTAAAGATTTTTCTGCTTGAGATTTTGCTTCTGCCTACCTATCAACTTTTGTAAGTTTCTTCCATTTACAAATCTTCTCCTGTCCTCTTTACGTTTCATGGGCAGCAATCCACCGTCGTAGCACTTTTACCTGAGAATCATAGTGTAGCCACAGAAGGACGCACTTAGACGAATTACTGGGGTCAAGCGCTACACTATTATTGAGTGAAATTACAGGTTGCTTAGAGATCAGAAAATAGTAGTTTCGTATGCTAAAACCGTTGGTGTTCTAATACAATATTAAGTTATTAATATGTTTGCATCATAAATTTCGCTTCGGTTTTTCTTCTTTCACCTGCTGTTATTCGAAGCACTTATTGGGTGTTGTGTTGGTTCAGTTTCTACGCACATCGGAACGTTCTGCTTGAAGAAAAATCGGCTACACGAGACACCTATACCTCGTCGTAAGTTGTTCCCACTTCTATACTGTTCGTGATGACACATTACGTCACAAATATGGAGTACTACCTCGGGAACGACTACTCAGCAGAAATCCCTTCTATGAAAACACTTAAAAATTGCCTATGGATGTCGGTTTCCCATGTTACTCTCTACTTGATTTACATTTCACTCAGATTTTCTTTTTGATTCTCTTCCAAATGCTCTTGAGGTTTTACTACAATTATAGGTGTATAGGCTATTGAATTGTTACAGATTTAGGCAGTTTCGCTCTACTAAACCGACTTTCATTTAACCTCATTGTGATTAATCAACGTAATCTATAGTTTGTTTAGGTTACAATCGGTTAGTGAAAATTTTTACCAAAATCTTCTTTTGGATTTTAAAAATTTACACTACCGTCATTTAATCAGAACCCTTTTTGGATTGTTAAACTGACACGAGGCTGATAAAGATGTTTATTCGGCTAGAGTTTCGACGTCTTCGTCTTCCTCAGAGCCGATGATTCTTCTTTTCGATGTGGTGATTTCGTCGTTTTATCGAGTCGGGCCTTTTCGAGCACCGCTCGAATGAGGCAATCTCACCCAACAGCGCTCCTTTGTACAGGGTTGTTGTTGTTGATTCGACTCTCCGTTGATAAACATTTGTTTTTCAACGTATGTCATGTCAACATCCCCAGCCATCGGTATTATGTTAGCTAGCATGTAGTGAACAACAAAACAATATTTTTTCAAACCGACCTTCACCTAACCTTGAGATTAATAGTCAATACCGTATTGGATTTTTTTTGGATTAACTAAACAAAAAAGCTAGAAAGTGCTCGTGTGATGCAGTGATCAGAGGGTCCCCGCAATACACATGTGATCAATCCCCGCGCCGCAGGCTCACCAATCCTTCCATACTTTGGAGGTCGGCAAATTGGTACCATATTTTTCTGGGAGAATAGCAGCACTGACTGGATGCATCGGTAGGCCACAGCGGGTCATTTTTTAGACCAGGTAATATATTGTTACGTTGATGTCTGATCATCGGCTTTGAGGAAGACGAAGACGAAGCGTTTGCCGAATAAACATCTTTATCAACCTGTATCTAAGTAGTTAATAGATGTGACACTAACTGGTAACTGGAGTAATTACCCACGCATTTTTCCGATTGCTTTAGTTAGTATGTTCTTGTTGTGGTCTTAAAGTCGGTAACTGCTATAGAGATCGATCTGTAGCGTTACTAAATCTTTGCTTACATCAAACTTTACTGATCTTCGTAGAAACCATTGGAATCTACACATTTTTACTGATTAGTCTTTGTTCCACAAGTTTTTTTTATTCCAGCCGGCTCTTGTATTTGTTACTAGTTTTTGGCTAGCAGTTCACCCATAACGCTCGACAAAAAAGGGTTAAAAATGATAGGATGAAAGAAAAGGCTGAAAAAGAAATACTGCTCCATATATAGCACTTTATTACCGTATATTATACACTGTAGTGGTATGTTCAGCTTCATTGAAGAACTCGCTATTAAACAGTAAGTAGCACTGCTAACATCACTTAGGAGCAATCTTCGCTTCTGGGACCTATATTCCGAAGGGAAACTAGTAGCGTTTTTGTAGGCATCGAAAAGGACGATATTTCTTAATTTCTGGAATTTTCATTGAATTTTGTTTGTCTGTTTGTTTTTTTCCAGTTTGAGTCTTCGTGTTTTATTTTGCCTTTTCATAAATGCGGATTTTAGTGCTATTAATGATTTCACTACCACCGGGAATTTCGTTCATGTCATGGCAGTGCGTTTAGGTGTAATTTTTAAAACTAGCCGTTATTTCTGCTTTTGATGAAAAATTATGGTAGGAAACCAGCTGAATGGAGCTCATAAAGCCTTCAGCTGAATTATTTTTTCTCTATATTTGTTTCAGTTATGGTTTAAACTTTTTCTTTACCGCTCATAAAATTATTGTTTTGTGCGCATGTGGCGCAATGATCGAAGGCGCGCTGCGACACGCACATAGGATCGATCCCTGCGCCTATGACCCACCAACCCCTCTATCGCTCCGGTGTCGGCAAATTGGTACCAGACTTGTCTCGGAGGATAGCAGCACTGGCTCAATACATCAGTAGGCCACCGCGAATCATTGTAAAGGCCAGATATGCAATGAAGTCGAATGATTGGAGAATCCCTAAGAAGTAGATCAACGTCAAGAGCTTCATCTTTTATTATTTTATCCTTTTTTTTACTAAGTCAATAAGTACATTTGCTTTAGTAGCTAATTTACTCTGTTATCATCCACGTCATTCTTGAATTACCACTACAATTATGTAGAAAGCCTTTTGATTTTTTCATATTTGAGGACAATATTTTCTTCTCAGGTGAATTTTTAGGGATATACTCGCTGTCAAAGCCACAGTTCGCTTCAAGTTGCCAAGTTGCGTGGGACTCGGTTCATCGGGTGGGTTCTTAGTTCTTTCGTCTGAATAATTGGACGACTTTGCTTTTTCTTAATACGGTGACGAAATTGCAGGTAGCATCAGTGTTTGATTCACTAAAGTATAGATAGCATTTTTAAGGTGCCTACTGTGTCTGTATTGCTACCGCTCTTCTACAAACCACCGGCCTCATACCGTCTCCGTCAATTGTAGTGAGTGTTCATTTTCGAAATTCATTGATTTCCTTAATACCACCTCTTATTACCATGTGAAATCTTCACAGACTGACGAAGACGGTAGTTTAACATGGGAGGATCAGCATCTGGATATGATTCGGAAATGGGCAACTGCGGCCGAGTCTCTGATCCACGGGCGTGCGTCGGGTTTGGACGCTGCTGTATGCACATACGGTATGTAGATCTATCTATTTCATATTATCATTATTTCTGATCTCAATAATTCATGCAGTCTAAAAAGTGTTGAACACCTTTAAACGATCATGATCTTGCTCTCAATTCGTTCTTTTCGTCGTCTAAAGTAAATGGATTAAACAGTTCACCTCAACCAGTCTCATTCTTCATCATGTCTTCAGTCCTGAAAAACACTAAAGGATCGCTTCGTTCGTTTTCGTAGGCGGCTAGTCCAACTATCCAAAGCATGTGCTGAGGCTCGAGTTCAGGCAGTGTGGTTCGCCTCCATAATATGTTCGGTTGTGCTCTCGTGTTATGATTTGACATTGCTTTGATGTGCGTAAAACGTTCTACATTTCTGTTTTATGGATATAGCAGACTACGGTCTCAAACTTTATTCTGGAAAAACTCTTCTACCATAAACAGTAGGTGCTTTATTTCCACCTCTTTCTGGATGTTCTTATATAAATTTATTACCTTGGTAGTTTGAAAAGACTAAATTTCGATGCCCATAGAGAAACGTACTCTGATATGCAGGTAAGGAACATGATATCAATATTGTGTTGACTTTGTACGTATGTCGTCAACCATTATTAGTCTGCATCCACGAAGACTCCTAAATGGAGATCTTAAAGAGCTTTTGAAGTTGTGATCGGCATATTGTTGCTTTTATTTAAAAAAATTGTAATAGATACTAAATATCGTATTCTTTATGGTATGCTGGACAGATTGTGGATTTTTTGTGATCGGAGATTTTAGGCATACGGAATTACGGCTACCAGAGCTTTACGCACCTGGGATATGTAGGATGTTATGGTAATTGAATATTGTCACTAAACTCATTCTATCGTAGATGCTGGAAATTTGTTATAGTAAAAGATGAAGGTGTGTTTCTGATACCAGCTAACGATCACCATCTGGTGGTGAAGAGTGTTCGATAGTGGCGAGTTGACAGATCAGTTCACTCGCAAGTGTTCGATCGCCTTCAACACTCATTGAATTTCGGAGAAAAGCGAAAATTCAAAACCTAATGTGGGACACACTTGATGCACCAGAAAACAGTGGTGATGTAGGTGGTCGTGCAACGTCTACATCATATGTGGTGAAAAGTTAGCGATGTCATAAGTACGCCTCTGATTGCTCCCACTTAGGCAGGCGTCTGAGCATGCTGGTTTGGTGCTGGTTTGCGAATAGTGTATCAGAGTGTGGTTGAAGAATGATGTATAGAAAAACTGTGTTGGGCTTACAACACTTCTTATTCCTATGTTTTCCTTTTCTTTTTACAGTTTTTTCCTTAGTACTGATCGCTAACAATGTTATGGCTTGACTTGGTTTTACCCTACTTAGGAATTGTTTTGCTTTTGTTTCTTCTTTCGTTTTTTGTGTGCGTGCATTAGAGATGCATGTCACTCCTCTTTTCATACTGTTCGGTAGAGTTCTAGAACAATCATTAGAACGACTTCTACTGTGGTCGATGTGATAGTCGTTCAATCATCATGATTTCTAGCCGCCTTGTCAAACTACGTTAGCACATATCTTGGTAATCTGTCTACGTTCACGCGGCGATCTATTAAAAGGCTGAGGGGTTTTTAATCCTTTCCGGTTAAAGAAGAAAAACAATGTTAACTTCGTGAAAAAGTATGAGGAGAGGTGTACTGTTTTTTCCATACAGCTGTTATGTGGTGTAAGCTGTTACTCCCCACTAAGTTTCTTCACAATTTCATCTGGATGAAGCCACTTTATTTAGGGGGCGTGGCAAGTTTCAAACCAGGCACACGAATTCAGCATTTGAGAAAGTAGGTTGTTTGGATCTTTTGGTTAGATGGTTTTTTTCATAGTTTTGCCTTCTTTTATACCTTATGTTTTTTTGTTTCACTAAGAAAAAAGGATGAAGTTCTCGGCGTTGATCAATCCCTAAGGGATGCGCCATGCATTCGACTTCATTAGGCATCGATAGAGGTGAGTGAATGCATATCTGGCCTTTACATGGTGGCCTACCGGCCTACCGATGCATCGAGCCAGTGCTGGTATTCTCGTAGACAATTCTGGTACACAATCTGCCGACCCCGGAGGATGGAGGGCATGGTGAGCCACGGGCACAGGCATCGATCCCATGTGTGTTTCGCAGGGCGCTTCCGACCACTGCTCCACACGTGCCCCAGTTTTACTATAACTAATAATATTTCAACTTCGGGGCGCGTATAGCGCAACGTGAGTTCGGAGTCGCGCTCCAGTACACATGGGACCGATCCCGCGCCTCAGGCCCACCGAGCTTTCCATCCATTCAGGGTTGACAAATTGGTACCAGATTTGTCTGGGAGTATAGCACCACTGGCTTGATTCATCGCTAGGCCAATGCGACTCCTTATAAATTCCAGATATGCATTCAGTCACTTTTAACGATGCTTAATGAAGTCGAATGCATGACTCATTTCTCGGAAATTAATCAGCGTCCAGAGCTTCATTCTTTTCTGTCGCCTTCATTCCGCGGCCATAATTGGTGTTCATTATTAACAAAATCGTTTGGGAATTCCCGTTTACCTTTCAGTCTTCCTGACCTTCGTGTGATTTTGGTGAACTCAAAAGTTGAGAGGAATACATCACGGATGGTGCAAACAGTTAAAGAAAGGCTGAAAAAGGTAATCTGCTCGTCCATTGTTCTTCTGTTTTTAAGCTCTGAATAAGTAGTGAAGTGTTCTGTTAGTTTGCCATATGTGGCTCTTTCAGTATTATTGGCTGAAAACTTTCTATTTCCATTGGATTAAATGAATGAGACACTAGCAAATGTAGCAGTTTCTATGAGATACTAGTTACTTTCTGTCTCGTTCGTTGTGGACTTTGCACAATGAGTCCTATAACCCTTAAGTGCTTTCATAGTGCCCGTGGTGTTAAAACTAACTCTTCTATGAATCGCTCCATTCAAATCTCATAGAAGCATAGGGGACTCATTTTTGGAAGAAATATTGGCGTACTTTGTATGACAATATGTAAGAGATAAACTGATTTTCGGTAGCCAGTTCGCTCAGTACTCACAGGGCATGCCGTTCAAAAGCCTGTGGCTTTTGGCGTACTTGTCTTTGAAGGATGGAAGAGGCCATATTTTGCCTTTGCAAATCACTATACTAATCAAATCCACATTCACTGCTTAAGCACATTTATAATGGGGCGTAAATATAGCGAGACATCTTCATAAGTTTGTTTAAAATGACGATCTTTGTCCTTATTTCCTTATTTAGGAAAAAATGTAGCCTTACAATGACTTAGATGTATATGATCGTACCACGCGATCATAGTAATATGAGGAGCATCTTGTTCCAGTTCCCTGAAGTGGTAGAAGGAATCTTTACGTCGATTGATGCAATCTCGCGAGAGGCTGCAAAGATTTTGCATCGACCGCCAGAGGAGAATGGGGAAGCGTTGGATAAGTTGGAAAATGGCGGACACGGAACGTCCGTTTCAGATAACGATCACCACTCACTCCAGGTATCGTCTGACCCTGATAATTTCTTGCTGTTTTATCGTCCTCGTCGTTAAGCTTACGCTTTCGGGTGTTTGAACAACATCCTTCCTTTTTTGTATGGTATCCATTCCAATGCTCATATAGAAGTCTTTTCGCAGTTTTTTTTTAAAGGAACACTGACACTTTACGCTTAATGCTTCCTCAGTTTTTGTCCAAAATTAAACAGTTGAAGCAAGAATTTCGTTGTGAATTTCTCTTATTCGAGCTACATCTGAAGGTTAACTGCTAGATGTAACTAGGTAAAGTCTAACGCCTACACTTTCTTCCAACTAATGCGAATGACTTTAGAAAAAGGTCCTTTTATTCTATTTAGAAGACCCGTCTACACGTCTACTGTGCTTATCCCAGCACTTATTCTTTCATATATCTTTACTCAAAAAATTTCGTCAGATGCCGTTATATCTATACAGATAATGACAGTTGAACATTTGCGATCCAGGCACCTTTATTACTAAGCTAATTTCTCCGTCGTTCTCTCTCATTTACTCGCTCTCCCTCATATCCCTCTCTGCCTGATTTGCCTGATTTCTGTCTCTCTTTCTATTTCTCTTTATCTTCAATAAGACATTGTGCTTTACGTTTGTTGTGTTGTGATGTTTGTTTGTTTCGTGTTTTCAGCCGACTCGTGGCGGTAGCGTGCGCTCGTCAACGTTCTCCTCATACGTGGCTGGTGGCAAACGTGGTAGCTCAGTATCTGCCGTTTCAGCGACGTCGGAAAAGGGGGAACTCGTCGACACGTTCAGTAAGCTTAACGTAAGTGTGTATTCCATATGCAACGTTGTTTTTGCCGTCAAGCTTTAATATTTCGTTGTGATGATATAGTTTCTCGATTTGTCTCCTGAAATTAACGTCGCTATGAACCCGGAGTGCGTAGCTGGTCGTAATGGCGTAGGCTTAACTATGCTTTGCCGGAATGCGGACAATTCTTTTCGCTGTGCCTCACACTGTGTTTCCTAAGAAATTTTCAAAGACAAGCTGCTGTTGTCATATTCAAGAACTGAAGAGTGTCTATTGAAAAAAAATCGTAACTGGTCTTTCTCTGGAACTGATCATCAGGCAGGCAGTACGCTTTGAATTGTGTTTGTGTTCTATGGGTATGATGTGTGGCTTCGATGCAGAATAACATGTTTCTAACAGTTTTTTTTCATAAAGCTCCATTTCTTTTTGTTCAGGATCTGTGTCGAATAAACAATCAACTGCTCATAGGATTGGGTGTTGGCCATCCGAAAATCGATCAGATTTGTACCACCCTCGCCAGATATGGTATCCATCCGAAGATGACTGGCGCTGGTGGTGGCGGTTCTGTGTTTGCATTTCTAAAACCAGGTCAGTGAACGAGCTTTATGTGACTGAACAATGAACGTAGATGGGATTTCTCAGCAAGTGCATATTTAAAGAGGAGAGAAAAGGAAATACAAAAAAGGAAGAGGATGTAGGTGTAGTTCGCCGATATTTCGTGTTACCGATTCGGTTACATGAAAGCGTTACATTCTTGAAAAGAAGTAACTAACGAAAAGAAACATATCGCTTTTTCTAAAATATTTATGAAGTTATGTATTCAGACACGCCGCAAACGTTATTGGACATGATCAGTAGCGAGCTGATAAAGCTTGGTTACGAGGTTTGGCAACCGCCGTTGGGTGGCCCAGGTGTTATCGAGCACCAACGACGACCTGACCTGTTCCAGACGCCAACATCGTCATCCACTTGCTCGACGCCCGCCTCTAAGCACAAATAGGAGATCACTTAAGCTATGTCCCTCATCTTCAGCTCATCCATGCTCTGTGTGTACGCCCATTTTATAGCCATCTCCACATCATCCTGCTCTCTGCTCTGTTGTATTCGTTTTTCTTGGTCTGGTCGGTTTGCCCCACTATGATGTGGTGACATGTCGGCAAGTTCCATCTTTGGCAACACCGAGCACTGCCGCTCGCGACGTAATTTCCATTGGTTTGTGCGTTGCATAGCGGGCGAATTCAGTTTATGTCTTCCAAGTTTCTCATGATTTTATTTTTTATTGTTGTATACACATTTATTTCTGGAGTGGTTTTCTCAGAGCGCCACATTTTTTTCTCTCTTTGGCAATATCACTAGTGGATTTATTGTAATCGTAGATTGTATTATCGCCCAATGAGAGAATTCGACCACAAGTATGCTTAAAGGTTAGCCTGGAAACAATTTCTTGATATTTTCAAGAAGCACCCCAACTTAAATTTCACAATAACGGTTGCTTTTCTAGCGCGTCAGATCGCGTTTCCAGGTACACATAGAGATCACTTCCATTATGGTTTGCCTCGTTTTTGTTCCATTTTCAGAATCAATGTTCCATATATCGATTGGCACCGCTGATCGATCGATATTGCATCGATTTCCGTATGTCGTAGCCAATTCGATATATTTCATGTGGTTACACCACATCTTGTGTTACTCGTCCATTACAAGTGATTGAGTGGATTTGAATAGGTTGCACATTGTCCATTTGAATTTGTTGATACATTCTATTATACTGATTGATTGATTGTTTAATCATATGTTCAATACTGAACGAGTCCATACTACTGAGAGAAATAGGAGAAGAGAGTTTCTAATGCGATAGATCTATAGAGTAAGTTTTTTTTACTCGAAGTGTAAATTATATTACTAAATGATAATAAAGCGTTAATTATACATTATTCATTGTAATAAAGACTTTCTGTTTTTCTCTTCTATGTAAACTTATGTCAAAGGATAGGTTCACACAGAAGATGAAGATTCTATTATTTGATCACAAAAGGAGTGGTTGACCTTCGCAACGAATTAGTTATGAGGGAATTTCGTCCACATCTTTTGTTTCGTTTCATAAGAACATGTTGAGAATGTGAATACAGACAGTTACATGTATCTTAGCCTTTTTATTTACTGCCTATTTTTTTTTAACGGCAGGGTATGTTGCGAAATATAACAGCTATAATGCTGAGATATTTGCAAAACACCGGACCGCAGGTGTCTGCGGTGGGAAACGAACGCGGTATCGTCCTTTTCGATGAGTAACGCGTTCACCACCATACCGCATGGTCTTTATACAGGGCGGTGCTGTTAATATGATTACCTGTTGATAATAGTTTGTTTAGTAAAAACTGAAACAGTTTTATGTCTCCTACAGATATCACTTAATAAGTAAAAAATCAAGATTAAAAAAAAGTATAGACTTTAGTGTTAAAGTAAAATGGAGGTGTGTGCGCAAATGAAACGTTTTTAAACGTTTATACTTAGTTGCCAGGTAGCAAAATCCACAGTTTCCTGGGGACTTTGTCCTTCTAAGAGACAAAGATCAAAGGGTTTTGATGTAAGGACCAATCCAATAAATTTGGTAGCAATGCAATCAATCCGACACAGAAATTGTTACTGAGAAGGCTCAACTGGTATATGTTCCGTAGTTTTTGTGCGTTTGAACAATATTCAGTGCTTATTTATTGTAAAGCTCACAGAATTACTGATTTCAAGAGCAGTAGCTGGAAAATAGGCTGTAAATTTTAGATAAAAGATGGAGATATGATCGGTTATTAGTCTATTTTATTGACAGATTTATTAATATTTTTTTGGTACATCTTGTAATAGTTCCCAGGATCGACTTTCTCTTAGCCTCGGCATTGGAATATGAATGTGTCGTTTTCTTGTTCAGCAATCGCGAGGTTTTTAAACAGCATACCTCGCGATTGCTGAACAAGAAAACGACATATTAATATTTTTTTATTAATTTTATAGCCCGATCAGTAATCACGTTAGGCGAAGCCTCATACCTTGTCTGGTAAATCTGATGTTGTCGTCTCTTCCGTTCCCTATATTGGCCCTCAACATTATATCTGCATTCACAGAGAAATAGTCTCTATGAAACTAGTTGATTTGATAATAAAACCAACGAACCAAGAAGTAGAAGTGCAGTGAACCACGAGGAGTTCAAGGCCACTGCAAATGTTCAGCGTCAAAATCGTTATTCTACATTTTAATAGAATCATTTCTTCTCGCTTTGAAAGCTTCTCTGTTTCAGTCTTTATTAGAGACACTACACGTCCTCTAAAATTATCTCGCAGGGCTTCTGCTAACATCTGCCTTTCACATGATAGCGCTTTTCCGTAAAATCGTGACTGTCCAATACTTTTGGGCTTGGATAGCCTTGATGGGGTACCCCAAAAGCAGAATGTTAAGCACAATTACGCATTATCTGGCAGATTTCTTGTATAGAACTTCAAACACTCAAAAGTTTACAGGATCGACCTTCTATTAACCTCGGCATTGGATTATAAATTCATCGTTTTCTCTCTCAGCAATCGCGATGTTGTTAACCAGCATACGTTTACTTCCATACAACAACACACATACAACACAATCGTAGCTGACGTTTCGGCTGAATCGCCTTCTTCAGAGCCTGGAAAGGTACAGTGATTAATTTAGAATTTACTAAGAGCCGCTGATCAGCGTCGCATAATGGTCACTACTGCACCTCCCCACATCAATGATCGATGCGAAAGGAAGGGGCCAGATTACGTGTGATCTCGTGACATTCCTTCCTGCTGTTCATTGTAGGATTTTTGACATTTATCCAAAAAACCTCGAGGAGTTTGCGCGTTGGTGCTTTGGGATCTCGTGAGAGGATAGCGACTTTTATATCAAAATCGTCCCCGCTATGCTTTTGTATCCTATGCGTCCCTAGTGGGGTACCTTGTCCTGCTTTTCGTTTGCCATCTAGGTGCTTTTTATGCGGATACATAAAGGCCTGCCCGTTTCGCCAATATATTCGTCTCCGCAAGTATTACAAGAGATCAGGTATATCGTACCTGAACTCATGCAATCACTGGCTCTGCGGTAAGTGCAACTTACGCAATTCTGTGCTTCACTTAGACGTTCGTATAGGCGGTTACGAACTAATTGACGACGAATAGTATTCGGTGGTATTTCAATTATCGCTACCGATTCCTCTATATCTGCCCTTCTTAGGCATCGGTTTATCTCTACACTTAGTACACTCAAAGTTGTGCATTCAGCGCAAGACTAGACTGATCTGTATACATCATGGTTTTTCAAAGTTGTTATGATGTCTGGTGCCTATGAAACACTGTCTTTAACTCAAAGAATTCTCGAGGTGTGAAAAGCGTAAAGGATAACGCGCTCAGAGTTCATTATTCCCTTAAAGAGGCACCATGAATTCGACTCCATTCATAGGATAATAGACGTGAGTAAATGCTTATCTGCGCTATGCGACATGCGATATCATACAGGTGAATAAAGTTAATGCTGCTATCGTTCCAAGCAAATCTGACAGCAATTTACCGAACCAGGATTTATGTAGGACTTTATGAACTCGAGGCATGGTAAATAGTGAAAACATGTATTCTCTCTTTGATAAAGCTTACATGAGGTTGATAAACACCTTTATTCGGCTAACGTCTCGACGTCTTTGTCTTCATCAGAGCAGACTATACGAGTCGATAGCCCACGGTTCTTCTTCGTCCCGATGTGACGTCTTCGCGTTTGTAAATTCAATCAATGTCTTCGACAATCGGTCCTTAAAGGAAAGAAAAGTCGGTTTTGAAGTATTGTTATTGCTCTTTGCTAATGCTACCGACCTCTGCAGGATTGATTGTCCGGGAAAAGAGGTTACTAACACCGGACAACCACAACTATCAACCATTAGCATCGTGCATAAAGTGGTATCACCGAGTGAGTGTGCCTCATTCGACTGATGGTCCACTGAGGAAGACGCAACTCGATACGAAAGCGAAGGCGCCACAACGAGACGAAGAACAACCGTGGTTGATTATCGACTCGGATCGTCGGCTCTGATGATGACGAAGACTTCGAAACGTTTGCTGAATAAATATATGTCAACCTCGTGTAAGCTTATCAAACAAAGAACACATATTGATTAGTCATACCGATTAAAGAGAAGTCGGTTTTGAAATATGGAAGGGGTAGTTCCTTACAATCAATTTTTCGTCAACATATTATCTACTAAAGAGATTAATTGATAAGATATTGGTTTGTTACCTTTTAAATAGTTGAAAAAACTTTTCTATGAACCTCGGCATAAATAATCGATGTATTTATTTGTATGTTCGTATGAATTGACCTCGTTGAGCTGATGCGAGGTTGGTATAAGTTGGACTTCTCGTTCACTCCCATCAGCACGGCTGTCAGGAGGGCGAAATTGCCGAAACGTCAGGCATCGACCAACAACACCAACAGGAGCCATCGACCAACAACACCAACAGGAACCATCGACCAACAACACCAACAGGAACAACGACAACTTGTACCAAGCTCGCATCAGCTCAATAAGATCAGTATTTTTTGTTGGGCAGCTAGTTATTGTTGGAAAACATCCTTTGTCAAAAATTTTTCGTTAATCTTAAACTTGATAGAATATTCAAAATGACCGTCTATTTGGACAAAAACCACTACCGCATCATGCTATAGAACGTTCTAGAACACTTTGTAAGAACTGTTTGAAACAACAGCATATTTTCGTCAGTTGTTCGTTGCCCGTTGAGATTGTGGACAATTTTGTGGAATCTCGTGTCTGTTCTTCTTCAATCCAATAGTTATTGCTGAGATAATTGCATAACTCCGGACCGCAGGTGTCTGCGGTAGGGAACGAATGCGCTATTGTCCTTTCCGGGGGGTAACGCGTTCACCATCACATCATGCGATCCTTCGTTTCGCCTATCTCTCAGCTAGTTCTATTGAACAGTAATAAAAAGTAAAACATTGTGAATTCAACTACAGCCTCAGCTTAACTAGGTTCAATGCCGATGTGGGCTCCCCAGATCAATCCCGTTGACGGGTGATTGCTGACGGCACTGATCGGTAAAATTAGCTGAGAGACGGGCGAAACGAAGGACCCGCATGGTGTGGTGGTGAACACGTTACTCCCCGGAAAGGACAATAGCGCGTTTGTTCCCCACCGCAGACGCCTGCGGTCCGGAGTTTTGCAAATATCTCAGCAATATTGTGGTTGTACTTCGCTTAATACTCTGCCATAAAAATTATAGAAGGCAGAAAATAAAAAGTAAAACCAATAGTTATTGTTCGCTCAACCGTTCCTCAGACGCTTATACATTATGGGCACCATCATGTCTGCAAGGTTTCGAAGCGAATTTTTCGATCAACATCTCAAACCTAGGGCAACTTTTATGATTCACACGACGACTGTGTACAGTATGTGTTTATGTATGACGTCGTCATTAAGTGCCTTCTCACCCAAGTCGTCACAAAACTCGTCGAACGATTGGTGGTAATTATTGGTGAACGCTACAACGAAAAACAAGCGGCTGTCACTTAGCATCAGTCGCACATCTCTCATGTGTAAATCGTCTTAAAATTACATTGAAAAGACTGTTTCATTTTTGAGCAACCGATCGTCCACCTAATGAGCTCGGATGCACGTCGGCTACTCTTCAGTAGCCTAGTCATTAGAAAACATTTAAGGAGTATTTGAAAAACTGATTTTTCTTCGACCAGGGTGTGACTAGTCAATATGTATTCTTTCATTTTTGAATTAACACGAAGTTGATAAAAAAAGGTTTGTTCTATCGACGTATATTCGATTCGATGCGCCGACGATGACAACGCTTTGTGAGTACGAACGATTGTGGACCACCAACGGCAAAAAAACCTTTTCATCAAGCTCGTGCTTGCTTACAAATGAAAAAATACATATTGGTTAGTTAAGAAATAGATGATATAGCGTTCAGCGTTTTGCTCTTAGAGGTCCCATGGCTCTATTTTTATGAAGCATGGAAGCAGTGAGGGGATACATGTCTGGAAGACAGTGAATCACGGCGGGTTGCATATATGTAAAGTTACTGCCTCTATTCTGATAGAGAAGTCTAGTACTAATTTGCTCATTCCGGAGCGATGGAAGGCTTGATGAGCCTGGGGTATCGAAACAAGGAGCCTCTGTGGACGGCAGAGCATCTCGAACCACTACGACTTAGGTGCTCTTAGAGTACAGCTAATGATTTATACCATACACGGTACGCAGTAAAGAAGAATGTTCGCGTTAATTTTCCTAATTTCATCAGTGAATCAGCGAAGTTTTTTGGTAGTTTAGCTTCCTCTTTCATCAAAGGCTCAAACGATGATGATCCATTCCTCGATGTCTACCGTATACAATTTTTTTTACTTTCCATGAAAAAGTTGGGAGAAACTCATTTCAGCAGGATGAACACTCTCTTTAACCTTCTAATAAGTAAGAAATCGGTAAGGAAAATTTTTAAAAGTGTAAGGATAGCAATTCTGAAGTCCATTAATGAATGGATGCCTATATCTCAAAAGACGATGAATGGAAGCATTATGCTTTTAACCCTAGTCTCTACTTTAACTTACTCTTTAACTCTCTAATACTCTTAGTTTACAATTCCCGCTGATACTATTTACGTCTGCCAACAATTTCTTGGGCGTATTGAATGGTAAAAGGAACATATAACGTTTCTTAGATTAAAGGTTTAAATGGATTTATCGAAGATGTGCCACATAAAGTTAAAAAATGTAAATAACAGGTTAAAACAACGTGAAGGAGTAGTTGCTGAATTAGGATACAAGCTAAATATTAAATGTTGCACCTTATCTTTAAAGATGCGTGTGACGCAGTGGTGGGAGTCACCCTGCAACGCACACGTGAATCGATCCCTGCGCCCATGACCCACCATGCCTTTCATCCCTCCGGGGTCGACAAGTTGGTACCAGACTTGTCCGTGAGGAGAGCAGCACTGGCTTGATACATCGGTAGGCCAACGCGAGTCATTGTAAAGGCCAGATATGAATTCAATCACCTCTAACGATGCTTAATGAAATCGAATGCGTGATGCATCCCTCAGGGGTAGGTCGACGCCGAATGCTTTATCCTTTTATGAGGTCTCATGGTATAACCAATAACCACGGTCTAATAAGTTAGACCTTTCGGTTTATTATTTAAAAATCACCGCTTTTCTGGGGAGTTATGCACTTTAACTAAACCTTATAACCCTAGAATTCAACAAAAATGTTCCCATTCTTGGCAAAGGTTCGAAAAATCTGCACGATTTATTGTGTCTATACGACTTTTCCGCTTTGTAGAGCGAGCCAGATATCAAAAGGCTGGAAGAACCACGAAGTATTAATTTTGTTGAGTCGTCCACGCCAGAATTTCGAATACATCGATTTCCACAGCAGTTTTCTTTCCTGGCGTATTGAGTTACTTAGGTAAGAAATATGGCAAAATATCCTCCCACTGATGGGTCGAAAACAAAAGTTTGCTGCGCGCGATGAAACCTGCAATTCTAACAGAACACATTGAAATATGGTAGGTACTTGACAAAACTCATTATGAACACCCAAATTAACTAAAAATAAGGTTTATTTCTAATCGAAATTTTCAATTTAGTAAGTAAATCTGTCCTAATCGAACAGCTCTGACCCCTCTAGATAAGTTGTCTGTGCTAGTATTTGGAGTAAATCGATGATTTCCAAAATGACTTTTTCTAGCGGATTAAGTCATTTAAGTGGAAATCTAGTGAATGACTTCCCCTAATGAAGTCGTTCAGCAAAGTCTCAAAATCGTTTAGCGTTTGGAATTCGTCGTGGATTGCTATTCCCTTGGCCGTCCGTGTTGGGCGAGGTTCGCGCTGATGGCGGACAATGTGGTAGGGTCGGTCTGCCGGTCTGTCTGTCTGTCTGTCGGTCGTTCGGTCGGGCCTCCGTCGTTGCAGCTCGTAAATGCGGCAATTTCGTTATTCAAGGTCTCGTCTAAGTGCCAGTCCTTAGTGTTTCACTATCGTCGCCACCATCACGACCACAAGATATCCATGATATGAATTAGTGCATCGTCTGATAGTTTTGCCTTCTAAGCGTCAACGACAGGCTCAGCAGAGAACGAAACGACGGCAGTACATTCGATTTTCTAAAAAGAACCCATGGAGTAGAAAAAGGCGATAAGAGCCGGCGTTGAGAGGAAAAAGTCTGAAATGAATAAAGTCTTCGAGAAAGTCTTTTTGAGAAGACGATTTAATGAGGAGTGTTATACTGTATAAGTCGATATTGTACCAGGGAATATAAAATAACAACCAACAGATGATTGTGGTTATGAAGGTGGTAGTGCTCGTGGAGGTGAAGGAAGCCAATTTCTCTCAATATAACGAGCAGGCATCTTATGCCTTATTTTCTGACATCTATTCTTGTTAACGAAGCCGTAAAATTAAAAATTAGTCGCTTTTCAAATAGTTTTTAAACAGCGACCTTCACCAGTGTGTTTGAGTGCGCGTAGGGCAGTGGTTAGAGATGCGCTGCAATACACATAGAGTCGTTGGTTCGATCCCGATTCCGCGCTCCCGGATCACTAAGTTCTTCATACCTTACGGAAACAATATAAATGAGTGATTTGGACTAAGCTGTTGCAAAAAAGAATTTATCAAACCTCCCGCTAGTAGCGTAAATAACCGAGGAAATTTGTAATTATCAAGGGTAAAGGAAGGAAAAGGAGAAGGAAGAAGATTGAAATACTTTCGATGTATAATGACTGAATGCTTGACTGCATCCTTTTCTCACAATAATCTCCATTTCCTTGTGCTTAGTCATTTCACTGAAGAGTGGTGTGGCGATTAGTTCTGTATTTTCGTGAAGTTTAACCCTTACACACATTTTATCCTAATGTCATAGGTTCGACAGCTTCTCATGAACCGTTACTACCTACTCTTTTGGCTATTCTAGAAACAAGAAAAACGTAACACTTTTCCTGTAAGGCCATTTATTTCATCCGATTTTGTTGAAAAACTAGGCGAAAGTATCCATGGATGGAGCTAATTATCAACCTGCTGGTTCATTAAATAGCACAATCTCCATACTCAGAAAGAGTTCGACAGCTGTATCTGGATGGCTAGTCAAGAGTAAACCAACAGCCGGAATTAATGTCAAAAGTGGTCACTAGCTTACGAGCGGTGACGATCTCGAACAACCCTTTTACGGCCTTCGACGTTCCAGCAGAAGAAAAACTTGCACAACTAACAATGACTAGTGAAGTGGAAACCGTACTCAGTTTCGCTGATTCTTCGTTTGTGAAAACTGGTTAGTGAAATACAACTAAGATAATGCTGAGATAGTGGCAAAACTCCGGACCGTAGGTGTCTGCGGTGGGGAACAAACGCGCCGTTGATTTTTCTGAGGGGTAACGTGTTCACCACCACACCATGCGGGTTCTTCGTTTCGTCTGTTTCTCAGCTAGTTCTATTGATCGGCGCCATCACCAATCACCCGTCAACGGGACCAATCTAGGAAGCCCAAATCGGCAACGAACCTAGTTAAGCTGGGGTTGAAGTCGAAATCACAATCTTATTTCACATCATACCCTGCCGTTAAAAATTATACTGGACAGTAAATAAAAAAGGTTAAAATTTTAGTTGATGAAATGTTGAAGTAAGTGTTATTAGTGCCAATAGAATTGTTACGACTATAGGTATTGGTGAGTTATGCAGTAAATAACTTCGAGTGTCATAAAAGGTGGGGACAACTAGCTGCAAAACCTAGGGATAGCAACTTGCTTTTATATCTACATGGCACGATATCACACATTTTATGTTATGCAAATCTCAGCACTTTTTCTGTTAGTTTCGAATTCTCACACGCACCATCTACAAAAGCCTTTGGAGTGGCGTTTGGGTTCAGCAACCACGTGAGGTGTTCCCCTTCTACATAAATGTTACCGAATTGCAGAAAGGCGCGTGTGGCGGAGTTGTAGGAGGTGCCCTACAGCACACACGTGAAAACGATCTCCGCGCTCATAGCCCACCAAAACTTCCAACCCTCCGTGGTCTGCAAACTGGTATCAGACTTGTCTGGGGAGATAGTAACACCGGTTCGATACATCGGTAGTCCACCGCGAGTAAAAATTGTAAAGGTCAGATATGCATTCAATCACCTCCAAACGATGCTTAATGAAATCGAATGCATGGCGCATTCCTCAGGAATTGATCAGCGCAGAGAGCTTTATCCTTTTTTTTTTATTAACAGTAACACTCTTTCACCATGTGTATTGTCGACTTTGTTCTCGATTCTTTACTACGGAATACATAGAAGATATGTCCATGGTTCCTCGTCTTCTGATCTACACTATTTGCGACCTGTCTAGAGGAGTTCTCTGACTCAGATTGGTGGTTGCCGGCTGCGTTTGAGTCATGTCATTCAAACTGAAGAATGTCGGAACGAAACAACGTTCCTTTCCTCTTTCATGTTCGACTCTATTTACCGCCACTTTGAGGGAAGTCATCTTTCATTAATCGCTGACCTCCGCGTAATGCACTCTACTACCACCACCATCATTACCAACGCTTTTCTCTATTCTGTCCCTCCTCTCCTTCAATCCATTCATCTTGAATTTCCATATCCCCCTTAATAATTGCTTTATCGATTTATTTACTAGAACATGTGTGTTTCCTTGGGAATCTCATTAAATCCAGGTGGAAAAGTAGCAGTTATGGAGAACAAGATCGTAATTAGCTCCTAACCAGGTAAGTACCGGACCTTTGGTAAGTTCATACAGTTCTTACCTTATTCTCAGTAAGGACTACGATTCACGTACTTGATATGTTCTGGAAATTTCACACACTATGCAACACTGTGAAAACCTCTTCACGGATGGAGTTGTTCTGCATGGAGCTACAACCAATGAAAAACTTTAGATACAATAGCTGAGAACTGGTTCACTTTTCTCGTTCTCTTACTTTCGTGCTGTTTCGCAAAACTTTTTCTTCAATGTGGTAACACTCCTGAACCTACTGGATTATTGTCAACTGAAAGGTATAGGAAACATTCCAGCCTTTAAACCTATTTCTTAATCCGATGATTATAGGAATAAACCCTCTCACCTCCCAGTCTTACGTCATTAAAGGTTACAAGGTCACATTTTCACTTTTCCGGTGTTAAGAAGGAGACTAGTTTTATAAAACGAGGTTGTAGACAGCTATTTATTCAATGAGGTGACAATCTTATGTAGCGATGCTGGGAATTTTTAGTTGTTTTGATATCTGAGAGTGTTCAGTAGTGTGCTTATTTGGGATTCTCATGCTGAAATATCTTAATGAATCGTCTTCAGAATAGTCGTACCGGTCTCATTATCTTCTCCATTTAATTCATATGCTGCTGGTTTGGCAAGGTTTTTTCTCAAGAGTTCCGAGAAACCCGTCTTAGGACGTTCCGAGATCGTCATCACAATCATTCGACAACAATCATGAACTGTGGGAAGGTCTGACATTTTAGGTTTTTCTAAAGACGGAGTCGGATCATGATGTTGGTTCACCTTTAGTTTAACTTATAGATGAAAATACTGCACTTCTTCTTTGTATGGGTGACATTAGGAGTGATGATCTCTTCTTTTTACGTCACATTTCAACACTAACGAAGACAGAAGGCCACGGTGCTAAAGTGTACTATTGAGAAGGACGGTTCTTGGTTTCCTAGTTTCAAGAACATTCCTAGTATTTATAAATATCAATGTCTATCACAGTTCTTCTTTACAACTAAAACTTTAGCTTTCTTGGAAAACTGTTATCACTCGTTCCTACCAACTTCCCATTTAGAACAATTTCAATATGTGAGCGAGCGAATATGTTCTCTGCTAAGGGATAAGAAGGATAGGGCCTTCGACGTTAATCAATCCCAGAGAGATGCTTTATTTATCCGACTTCGTCAAGCGTCTTTAGAGGTGATTTAATGCGTATCTATCCTGATATACATTGAATTGTTTTACTTTACTGATGTATTAAGTCAGTGCTGCCGTCTCCCAGACAGATCTGCAAGTAATTTACTGACTATAGAGGAATAGAGAGCTTGTATTTCTCAGAGAAGGCAAGATCGAGCCAAGAACAGCGTTTATATCGTAGAGCAACTTTAACTACTGGACTACACGAGCCTTTTTTCTATTTTGTTTACCTAATATGTTCATTTAATGCGTTTTCTACATAAAAGACAGTTTTCCCCAAAGCGATTTGAAGTATTCGGTCTCAATTTGTGCAAATGTATAATATTAGTTCAAAAATAGCCTTTCTGGTGACAAATTTTACAAAAAAATTTGTGGCCGCTACTTAATTCTTATGGCCCAGGGGCGTGTGGCACAGTGGTCGGAGACGCCCTGCAACGCAAACGTGGATTCGATCCCAGTGCCCGTGGCTCATTAGGCCTTCCATCCCTCCATGATTGGCAAAATGGTACCAGATTTGTCTGGGAGGATAGCAGCACTGACTCGATACATCGGTAGCCCACCGCGAGTCATTGTAAAGGCCAGATATGCATTCAATCACCTCCAACGATGCTTAATGAAGTCGGATGGATAGCGCATCCCTTAGAGATTGGTCAACGCCAAGAGCCTTATCCTTTGTCCTTACATATTGCTTACGTTGATGGAATATACAAATTTAAGGTTTATATACAGCATAACTTTCGCCCGTGTAATAGATTCTTTATAAAATAATTCGCAATGGTTTTGAAACTGATCGTCATTTGACCTCGATAGCATTAGTAGTTTATCCCATTCGAGATGTTCCCTAGCTAAGGAAATTACACAGGTTTTTTTTTTCTGAGATTTGGGTGTTGCAGTGGCAACTCAAATTGTCAACAAAGCATCGCCTAAGGAATAGGTGCTTCCGAACGCCTCCAAACTGAGAAAGTTTGGAAACTTTCATACCGTAGAGATGAATGTTGGTGGTAAATGGGATCTCAGCAACACTTGATTACCAACTGAAGGCAATAATTAGTGCTGACCCGCGAAAACCACTCGAGAGGTTGCGGAGGAGCTCTTCCTTAACCCCTCAACGCATTGCTTAAAAGACATGCGAATCTGAATGGCGAATAGGCTTCAAGAATGAGGTGGCTCGAAATGTGGATCCTATTTGCAATTGACGAATTCGACGCAATGGTTTGGCCTGGTAAAGATTTTAAATTTTTCCCAAAGCCAATTTTACAGCAAAAGAAGGCAATGGTAACTTGTTTTCAATCTGCGGTTTGACAACTGCAACAGATTCTGACGAAACAATCACAGATGTTCTATTTCGCAATCGATGATTCCTCAAAAAATGAAGGTGTAGATCCTGAGAAAAACCCCAGTAATCTTGTATCTTAACACTCGACGGCTTCCAGCAGTTAATGCGGCAGCAGCTAAACAAGTTAAGCTACAAAACCTTTCCTCAGCCAGCATACTCATCGAGCTACGCGCCAACCGATTACCACCACTTTCTCAAGCATTTCGACAAATACTTGCTGAGGAAATCTTCAACAGCGCTAAGCCACTGCTAAAAATGCCTTAGACGACTATGTTACCTTTAGAATGTTAGGATGTAATGATGCAGCTACAAATAATCCTTAACTTTGTTGGAATGAATATTTAGATCCTAATGCTTCTTGCTTGGATTAGTTGTTCTGTCCAGCTTATCGTACTGTTCCAAATCGGCTGTGGCCTTTAGTTTAATTTAATGCATTTCATTACGATATATTTTGAATGGAACTTAGAATCGATTATTTTTTAATTCCTACCATTGGTTATACAGCAAGACCAAAAATGGAACTTTTAGAGACGAAGACAGTATTTTTAGAATTAGACGATTTGCGAATGCTTCCCCGTGATTCTGGCAGTATCACTTCTTTCTTTTGCTTCTGTTCAATCTTTTCCGATATTGTGGCATATTCCTGATCAAACGAAAACTATAATGTAATTTATGCTTCGTGGAATCTACAATAAGTGTCCGTAAACATTCCATGATCATTTAGAATATGGGAAATTTGAGGATATAGTCCGAGGTTATATTACTCGGTCGATTCCCGCTAAGTATCTTTGCTCAGACAATGCTGTGTCCTTCACGGCACAATAAACGATGAGCAGTCTTTCTGTAGTACGACGTTCTACAGAACAGCCTGTTATGTTCAATCCTTTAACGGAAGAATTATTGAGATTTGAGCAAAATGCATTAGACCATCTGAGATGATATCTTCAAATGAAAATTGGTAAATCAAATTAGGCCAAACATGCATTCAATCATCTTTGCGATGCTGAATGGAATCAAATGCGCGGCATATCCTTGAAGAGCCGATCGATACAGAACGCTTTAGCACTTTATCTTTTATCTCCAAGTAAAAGCTCTAATTGGCGAGGTTTAGATCATAACTTACTCGAATGGCCACCGTTACATCCGATTTGCGAAGGTAAACCCAACCATCAAGCCGTTATTTCAGAGTTTTGTTGGTATAAATGGTCACACCCTCTCGTTTACTTCCATATTCGAAGAGTTCGTCAAACGAATCAGATTATCGGAGTTTTTCACATACAGTGTAACTGCTAAGCACCGTTTCTCTGCAGCA
This sequence comes from Angiostrongylus costaricensis, assembly GCA_900624975.1. Taxonomy (NCBI): domain Eukaryota; kingdom Metazoa; phylum Nematoda; class Chromadorea; order Rhabditida; family Metastrongylidae; genus Angiostrongylus; species Angiostrongylus costaricensis. The sequence continues at coordinate 48,389 of UYYA01004017.1, read as the reverse complement.
ACCTCTTGCTACTATTTGTTTCACTGAAGAGCATTGCCGACAAGTTAGTTGAGCATTCAATCTTTAACCACGACCTCTTTACGCTTTCCAATGTTTTAGCGACTCTGTTGTTCCCTGTCTCACTCTCACTTTGGCGATGACAGTGTTACGACGAGCGTTTATTGCCGACCTTGGTTAGGTTGGATTGTTGGTCGTCGGGTCGGGAACTCTTCTCAGACCTCGTTGCGGGCCACCACCATTTCCTCCTTTTCTTTTTTTTGCTCCATCGCTCTCTCACTCTATTCATGTACTATGTACATTGGCATTCGACACACCTATTGTGTGACATGACGGCGCACGGAACTCGTTGCCCTCTCTCAATACTTCCCCCACTGCCACCACATTCCGGCCGGCTATCCCCCATTCGAATCGGGTGAGTATTTCTTCTGAGATTGCTTCATATTTCAAAAGTGTTACGCATTTTCCAAAGGTTTAAATCAAAGAAAGTGACAGTGGTCTATTATTGCAAACAAAGATCAGCCTATGATGAATGAATTAATTTAACCAGATGCACTTGAATATATAATTCTCCATCATGAATGGTGAGCACCACAGCTTACCTTTCTTCAAAATGGTTTCTTGCTTCTCGAATGACTTTCTTCTTTTCCTCGAAATCTCTTAATAACCATGTCAGAGGGTCGTTGTGCTTTATGGATCGGTAATTGATTCGTCGGCGGCAAATCCTTGATGTCGATTTGCTGTGCATCTGAATGAAGAGGTCGAGCTGTGCGGTTTGAGTAACTCTGTCTGGGAAATTGAACTTTGCGCAAATATTGCATTTCAATATAAAGGAGCACATAGTTCTACTATGTGAAGACGAAAATTCGGTTTCTTGCTTCTAAAACAGTGGTAGAACTAGTTCGACCAAAGAACGAACATTGTGATAGCTCAAAGGAGTTAGTTATTTGCGTTATTAAGCATGTATGTCGTCTAAACCGTCTCATTTTTCTGCATTGCGATACAATTCGATTTTCTTAATGGGCATTATCCCAATGTCTAAACCATTCGATGGAACAGATTTAACATGAATAATCTCTGAATAGAAAGGAATCGGTGATCTAAGGAGAGGATTAGGAACGTATGAAATACATTTATTTCGCTACAAATGACAATACACAGGCTGTTGGCCAAAATGAGTTTTACTTCTAATGCTACCGTTCTAGCCTCACCATTCTCATTCTTAAGGATAAGATACATTTTAACACTTGAACGACTTGTCTTCGCGAGGAATTTTGCGGCACCTAGTAGAGTTCCCACATGAGTGGTGATTTACTGGCTTTTCTTTTCTGGGCCACGGTTTTCTTTTCCCGAAGTCGTGAGAGAGTTGTTGCGCTAGTGCTCTCCTAAATCGTCACCACAGTTGTCGCTGATCTGCTCACATGTAGGAAATTTCACACTTTGGGACTAAGCTACCACCAAGATAGCGATGATTTCTGAGATTGACCTATGCGTTCCTTGATCTGAGAATAAATTTCAACTTTAGACTACAATTTGACATCAAAGAACATCCCCACTAAGAAGCGGTGCAAAGAGTTGAAAAGGTGGAGAGCGAGGAACGGGAGTTAGTGGTAGAGCGTTAGTGCAAAAAACGTTGCGTATACTTGAGGGTTCCTGATATAGCTCTTTTTGTTGAGAAAATATTTGTAGTCACCAGCATTTGATTGTGGTTTAAGAGCAGGCATCAAATAGATTAAAGGGACGTTAACTGGCATTAATTTCAGATACAAATCTCGATGACAACAGCCGGAACGAATAGGTTTTGTGGATTTCAGAAAAATTGAGTTTGATCATATTGGGATGGGAGAAGGTACTTCTTATTTGCAAGGATTTTTAGATTTTAACGGGTTTTATTTTATTTAATATAGTTCACTTTAAGTGAAAATATTTTCGTTTAAAGTTGACAGGCGCAATTATTTTCGGATTCGATCAAGTATGCATTGAGATCGCACTCACATATGCATTGAGATCAGTGCATAAGCTTACGGATGTGTTAAACGGTCCATTCGTGCATGCCTATGAACTCCTTATCGTTGTCGTGCCTGCTCTGCGTACACCTATAGTGATTGAGGCATAAAGGAAATGTATCAAGTTAATTTTCTAAAGGATTTCTTGGAATATTCTTACCACTTTACTATCATCACAGATTTTTTATAAAAGAGATCATCTTTTTTCTTACTTAGACTAGACGTCATACTTTTCATAAAGTCAAAAGTGTTTGGAAGAACTAGGAAATCTCTGGTTGGTTCCCATCAGTATAGGCCAGGTATGCCACCTCTGTAAAGGATGAAAGGATAAAGCTCTCTGTCGATATTGAACCTTAGTGATGCTATGCATTCGACTTCACTGAGCAACGTAGAGATGATTGGATGCATATCTATCCTATACAATGACATATGGTGGCCTAGCATTGTATGAAATCATTGCTGCTAACCTTCCAGATAAGCATGGTACCAATTTGCCAACGTTGGAGGGATGAAAGGCTTAATGAGCCTGGAAAGCGGAACAGAACCAACGACCACGTGTGTATTGGAGGACACCTCTAACTCGCTACGCTCCACTTGCACAAAATTTGCTAGCCTGTGAAAGTCTCTGATCTTAAATTTTAAATGTGACTTACTTAAAAACTTAAAGGAGTGGGTTTCTGTAAACCTTGGCATAAATAGTCGATAGATATATATACGTATATTCTTAGCTGATGCCATTGTTGCTGCTGTTGTTGATCGGTGGTTGATGTTTCGGAAACACTGCCTTCCTCAGACCCTGAACCTATTTTGTGCAACATTAGCCTTACAATTCTTTTATATATCTATAGTATTAATAAAGAGATAACATAAGTGAGCGTTGCGTGTGAGATCACACGTGTACCAACAACAACTTATACCAACCTCGCATCGCATCAGCTGAGAATATGTGCAGATATTACTTACTTAGTTTCTGCTTACCTGTGTTTTCTATCTCTACAGAAGCTACTATGTACAAAATACTTAGAGAATGGTGCTACTACGGAAAACTGGTCGAGTCCTTGATCGACCATAGCCGATAAAGCGACAGACGTTCCCACGCTAAACGAACACGTTTTCACAATCGAAGAGGTAAACAACACTATTCTCGTTAGACTCTCGTCTGACGCCGCGTAAAAAACTTCATTTCATTTGGTACTATGAACTTTTTTCCTGCGAAGAGTTGAGGTTGTAGTTTCAAGCTTTACTTAAAAAATCGGTAAAGTACGCTAAGCACGCAGATCATTTAGCGATTCAGACGTCTCTGCTGCCATGAATCTAGACGGCCGTTTTCCCAAATCGTCCACTTCTCGCCGAATATTTCCTTCCACAGTAAGACCATAAATTTGTTTTAGCTTAAGCATGACATCTTTTCATTCTGTCGGTATAAAAGTGTAAATCCATTCAGTGCTAATTAACCCTCAAGAGATATCCCATGCCTTCAACTTCTTCCCGAATCGTGGGAATCACTGAAAACATATTCGGTACACTTGCGATGCTCTAGCGATATATCACGTCAGTGTTTTTAACCTATCAAACGGGTCTTGTACAAGTTTTCTGACGTTTTTAAACTCATGGTGGGTTCAATTTACTCTTGGTGATGAGTCGAACCAAAGACGAACTGATTTTGCAAGGCACTTGCAAACAGTGCGCTTCACGCTCCCTATACGAGGTAAAGCAGTGGTCGACAAGATTTTACTTTTATGTTTGTCAAGTGAAGGACCTTCAAGTCTTCGGAACAGTAGGGATAATTCATCGACGCGATATTTAAATTCAACTCATTTGTTTCAAAGAACGAAGTTGGCCAATAGGTTTTCAATTTACTTACTTACTTGATACTTGAACGGCCTTTCATCATTAGTTGTGCGGGCCCCAGCATAATCACCATTTTTCGGAGATTTGCTGGTTAAGCCACTGTGGTTCGCTGGAATCCCAAGGACAGCCTGGCCACAGTCTGCCTCCAGGCAGTCATCACGACAGGTAGTCGCAGCCCTTGTGGATTAGAAGGAGATTTACCACCATGCGACTTTGTTACCAAGACGGTAGTGGATCCTGGTATTGGTTTACTCTTAGCTAAGCATCTTGATTTAAACACCGGACTCCTCAGTTTGGGAGACCCTGCTGGGAAGACGAATTACTTCGCTGTACATCACAGTCCGACACCCAGGAACACCTCCCAGCTTCGATAAGGTGGTAAACCGTTGGGAGGGCTCTCAATTTACTATGAATGGTCTTTGTCTTAGCCTTTCTTTGTATTTAAGGAGAATGAGTCCGGTTGGACCATTCGAAGCTGAAGCCAACCTTCTGATTAAAGCAACAACTGCTTTCATCATCGTGGTTTTCATAGTTGGGATATAAATTTGCCCCTGCGACTTAATTCCTTCCTATCTGACGACCGTAACTCTAAAGGTTGTATATATCTTTCTACTTCTGTTCAGCAAGCACGAGGTGCTATTTTATTTCTTTATTTACGCACAAGCTGACGTTTCGGCGGATTTCGCCTTCCCTTCCTCAGAGCCGCTTTCTATGAGTCTTCCACTGAGTATATCGCGTGAAGACCGACCGCACAGAATTCACATGGAAGCGTAATGTCTAAAGGTTGTAACTGATGCGATTTCCCAATTTTCACCAAAGGACAAAGTTATCAGATTCCTACTATTTCCCATCATCTTCAGCAGTTATTCTTCATCGCAAAGGAGTAAATCCTATGAGAAGAGGAGAGCTACTTGAATTGTTCTGTCGAACGATTCCCACTTTTGTTTCAATATTTCATTGCAGAATAGTTGACTCTGGTTTAGCTTCCTTATAGCTGTTGTCTGCTAATTGATCACCTTTTAATCTTTTTATCAAATGAGGTCATGGGCAGAGGAATCGCGTATGCTTGACACAGAACTACAATTCTAGTTAGGCCGCCAATGGGTAGTTTGCTACTCAGACAGCCTGCTAGAGCGTTTCTTGAACAATATTACACACCAGAATTCAGGGTTAAGGATTCAAGCCTTTTAATTGACTTCGTTTTGAGCTTGGTTAGTGAAAAATTGAAACAGGACCGGTCGATTTGCTGCTGAGCCACTAATTCCTTGGAGAGGTCGTGGTTTTTGATCTGGATGGCATTTCTCGGACCCATTATAGAACACTTATACCAAAAGGAGCTTTTCTCATTACATTGGTGCAGCTGAAGGTCAAGAATTGGTGATATCAGTTATTACCGGAGCTATCTATTCATATGAAGTGCTGAGATATCTGCAAAACTCCGGACCGCAGGTGTATGCAGTGGAGAACGAACTCGCGCTGTTGTCCTTACCAGGGAGCAGCGCACTTCACACCACACCATCCGGGTCCTTCGTCTTGCCTGTCTCTCAGCTAGTTCTATCGATATCGATTTCGGCTCCCCAGATCAATCCCGTTGACGGGTGATTGCTGATGGCAAAAAGATCGATAGAACTAGCTGAGATAAATGCAAAGCGAAGGACCCGGATGGTGCAGTGGTGAAGTGCGCTGCTCCTCGGTAAGGACAACAGCGCGTGTTCGTTCTCCACTGCACACACCTGTGGTCCGGAGTTTTGCAGATATCTCAGCACTTCATACGAGTTATATTTCACAACATACCCTGCCATTAAGAAGAAAAAGGCAGTAAATAAAAGAGTTAAGATTGCTATCTATTCATTTGCAATAATGGTGTCATTAGAACTTAACTCTGAATCCTTATACATGTCCTCAGTAGTGTAACATCGTAAGGTAACAGAACTGCAGAGTCCTTTTTTATCCGAACTGATTCGATGGGATAGAACGACGGTATGGTAGAGACAGTTGGTGGTAGGAAGGCATGAGAGACTTATGGAAAGTCGATAGTACTAAAAATAGTGATAGTTTCTACTAGTCTCTAGTCAATCTTCACTTTTCAAGTTTACTTTCAGTGACTTTTCTGACTGAGATTTTTGGCGGCGATGCTTGTAAGAACGTTGATCCAGCATCTGATCGTGTTCGATCTTCTTCTTCTTCTCAGTCGGCAATTGTCAACGTGAATCAGTCAGACAACCTGTATTTTGCCGTCTTATCACATCTTTTCATCGAGTGCAAATGAGCGTGTCAAATGCGAGCGACGACTAACGAGAGGACGACCACTCAACCCCAATGCAGACCGATTCTTTATTAGACGGACGGACAGATATGATGTTGCACCGTCGCGCCTTTTCCGACAACTGGTCTATACCTATTATCTAATCCATGATTCTGTCAGAGAATGATTACTTGTAGCAAAGGTTAGTTTAGTTATCAATCTTGGATAAGCTCATTTAGTAAAGAAAGAATGAAGAAAAAGGAACTAAGAGAGAATTATTACGACTTCGTAGTACCTGGAAATATAGGATGAAAATGTACTAGAAAGGAATACTTTTTTCACTTCGCTATAAGTATCTATCTTGTGGAAAAATCAAAACGTGGTAGAAGAAAGTTTCTATGGGAACTTATCCATCTTCAGTAGCAAACTGCATGCTGATTTCTACAGTCGTTGTCCCGTAACCGTAATCTACAGTGAACTCCTACAGTATTTCACGAATGTGACTTTTTTCGTTTATAGCGGAAAAAGTGCTCGGTATGATAGAATAGGCAGGAGTAGACTTAAATGAAACACGCTTGCTAAGTAGGAACGCAAGGAACTGTGGATCACGTCAGAACCCAGTAATTAACCTGTTTAAGGTTTTGTTTTCTGCCTTCTATAGTTTTCATGGCAGGTTACTAAGTGAAATACAATCAGAACGTTGCTAAGATATTTGCAAGACTCTGGACCGCAGGTGTCTATGGTGGGGAACGAACGCGCTATTGTCCTTTCCGGGGAGTAACGCGTTCACCACCACACCATACGGGTCATTCGTTTCGCCTTTCTCTCAGCTAGGTCTATCGATCTCTACCATCAACAATCACCCTTTGGCCGGATTGATCTGGGAATCCCAAATCGGCAAAGAACCCAGTTAAGCTGATAGCTGATAAGCAATGTACCTAGCCATTAAAAAGAATAGGCAATAAATAAAAGTTAAAGTTTGATTATAACTACAGCCTCAGCTTAACTGGGTTCGTTGCCGATTCGGGCTTCCAGATCAATCCCGTTTACGTGTGATTGCTGATGGGGTCGATCAATAGAACTAGCTGAGAGACAGGCGAAACGAAGGACCCGCATAGTGTGATAAAGTAATTAACCTGTCAGGACTACTATGGTACAGCTCGTTTGGGGTCCAGTGCGAGATAGAAATTGAACTCAGTTCAAATATCATGTGGAATAGGAGAGGCTTAAGTACTATAAATAGAAAAGCGTTTCATGGACAATTTTTCTTCAACTTTTAGAAACGATTCCTTTACATGGTTCTCATGCACTAAGAGTTATTTGGTTTGAATTTCCCACTGATGCCATTTCTGTGGATGGAAGTGAATTTGGAGATGAATTGCTGAAGAACTAAAGATGTTCGGAGAATTGACAGCGATGTCGATTCACATTGATAACAACGACAAAATTCACTTCTCGGAGCAATACGGTCGCTCTCTTTAGAGTTGTTAGCTAGTTGAAACTGGAGAAAATTGAATTGTGTCTTCTTAGCAGTCTTCTGTATGAATGAAAACTTCATATGAGATTTTAAGAATTATTTAACAGCAGACAATACAGGGTGCGTGTAGCGTAGTGGTAAGAAGCCTCAAACCATACACAGAGAACCTTTACTGCTTTCACATACGCACAAGGAGCACTGCATCCCTCTGGGACCATGAAATTGGTGCCAGACTCCCTGTAGAGGGATGAGAACACTGATTTGATATTTCGGCAGACCAGGGCAAGTCATTGTATGGGCCAATTGTGGTCTACTAAATATTGGGAATTGAGTCAAATGCGTGGGACACCACTAAGGTACTTATCGACACAGAACCCTTTATTGCATCATAAATGATGCACGGACTATTGTCTACTATCACTGGAATCACTTGTCAAACTACTTTACTACTAAAATTAATCAATCGCTTAGTATGAAGTCAAGAATTCCTAAATATTATGCAAGCCGAAAAACTGAGTCCAATCAGGGGCAGTGAATGTGGGAAAGGTTTGAACACCTCATGAACATCATTTTTGATTTCGGCAGTTATTTAGATAACTTGGAAACAGCTTATGAACTTGAAACACTAAGAAGTTTCTTCAAGCTCGCATTTTACAAGGTTATTATTTTTAAAGTTCTAGAATCTACTCATTAATTACAAATGAATTACCAGCTATCTTTCTAAATGGTTTTTTCTTTTTTCTGATCCACCCCACTTGCTCTACTGTTTTTTCAAATCTGGGGGTACTCGAATAAAGGTGAAGTGAAAGTATGATTCAACTCGAATCAACTTTTTTGTTGAATAATTGCTGAAATGTTCCTTTGCGAGGTTACGCATAGGATTATCCGAGCCATCAATCGATTTTCAATAAGAAATAGGCTTTGTGAAGTTACGTAAGAGTTCAGATAAACAACGATGGACGACGTTCTTCGAGAAAGATTGACTATTCGGAATTACTGGTGACTTAAATAGGAAGAGCTCTACTATGCGGAATTGTTATTTGCGAAGCTATTTATCTATTTCAGCAAAGGAGGTAAATATATATGTACTTAACGCCTCCCACAAGTAGAGTCCTTAACTCCCGAGACAGACATGTTTGAAATATGTAAAGTACTGTTAGTTTCTATTTTAGATCTGTTACCAATCAACGCATTAAGCAAAAAACATTTTTAAAAAGTAAAAATACTGAAAGCAATACCGTAATCTGTGTGCATAGAGATTTTTGAGATATGGTATTGGTTAGAACGATCGGTATGGGCGTGGCGTAACGATGTGGGTGGGGCACATGACAGACTGATTGGTAGCGAAGAGTGTGAGATGACAAATTGGAAAATTGGTGACCGTCCGCGAGGGGTGGACAGCATAAAAGGCTCCGGCAGACACCCATCTTGTGGATCAGGCGACCACCTTCGTCAACCTACAGTCACTCCTTGATCAACTTCCTTCGTTACCTTGTACCGGTTAGTGACTGTTCTCGTCTACCAGTTAATCCGCCCACTCTACTCCGCATACAATCAAAAATGTACACAAATAGATGCCTATGCAGATAGATTATTCATGGTTGTACATACGCCAGGAGCTGGTGAAAGAAGCTCACCTTTGCTGCTCAGAATGTGATAGTAAAGAAAGGCGAGAATGGACCTTTTATCTAGTTCGTTCTCGAACTCATTATCTCCCGAGTCTGTTTATTTGCTTTTGCACAACCTTAAAAAGCGATCCCAAATCAACTTCGCTGTATAAAAACCGACTCTTGAAACGTACCAAGTGCACTCTTCAACTATTAATGGTGTCCTCCACTCTGTTTTATCAGTTCGGAAAATAATTGGAATAACATTGAACGAGATGAAACAATTTTAAAAGATTGAATTGTCTCTATGTTTATCTCTTTGATTTTTACACCGTGCCTATGTCTAGATTTCAACTGTAACCAACTGTAATCTGAAACCGATGGTTTCATAGTGTGAAATTGGCAGTTTGGTTTACGGTAGCTGAAGAGAGCCGTCTATTGACAGTTCACTATGGATGCTGTCATGGAGTCGCTCTCTTCAGACACCTCTCACACTGCTTTTCTTTTCACATTCATCTCAGAAATCTGGAACTTATGTGAGTCTCTGTGATTAATCTTTTTCGTGGTTTTTCGGTCGTGTATTGTACTATAACTAAATTATTTTCCTTCTGGTATGGATTTCGTTACGATCCGTTTTTCTATTGATTGTTTCCAATGACAAAGAGCATAATAAGATTGTAGCTAATATCCAGTTAAGTTACAAATTAGCAAATATTTTTGTTACAGTGCATTCCAAGTGCTATGGGAAGCTGTAGGTCGTCAACGGCAGTTACAGTATGGGTCGTGCGCTAAAAATCAATAAACCTCTGTGGAATAATACATTCGGATGATATTATAATTGTTTGCTTTTCTATTCGTCGAATACCTTCACGATTATCGATTAAATAATTAATTAGGCTTAGGCCCTGAAAAAGTCGTAATGGCAAAAGCTCTTTCATCTTGGACATCCAGAGTGCTAATTTTGTACTTTGAAATTTAACTCAGGATACCTAAGAAATTTTCATGATATCATTGGTTGATCTCACTTCCAATAATCATTTTTGTCTTGGTCATTGCAGAATTTTCTATTTATAAAAGGGATTCTGCCGAAGAAACGAAGTTCTCCATTAAAGGCCATTGTGAATATTATTCGAATACCATTATTCAAAATTGCTTCGAAAACCTTTGTCTTTGTTGTTAACACCTAGTAAATAAACCTTTCTGGGAGAATCATCCAAATAAGGGATATTTTGCAAGTGGTTACTTTCTTGCTATATGTTCAGATAGCTAGATGACCCGTCTTCGCATGTCATACGGGTTTTATTCTTCCCAGTGCTTCTTCTATTATTCTCGTTATCTTGCAAACGTTATCCATAAAGGTATCAAGAGTCGGGTCTCAGTTGGCCTTTTAGGTGATTAAGGATCATCATCGGTACGTTGAATGCTCGCCAAGTGTGATTTCCCTTGGAAACTCAAGATGGCCAGGCTAAAACATTCTTAGATTGTCATCACAGGTACTTACTGACCTTTGTGGTTCAGAAGAAAATACGGTGCCCTGTGAAGTAGATTCTTCTTGAATGACAACGTTTCTTGTGATGGCTGTACGATTAGTCGACCAACAGCTTGTGAACATTGTAATAAGCCAAACCCTTTACCTAACACATATCCTATCAATTTTATCAATCCATCTACAACAATACGAATACCACAACGCTGCTGAGATATGTGCAAAACTCTGGACCGCAGGTGTCTATGGTCGGGAACGAACGCGCTATTGTCCTTTCCGGGGAGTAACGCGTTCACCACCACACCATGCGGGTCCTTTGTTTCGCCTGTCTCTCAGCTATTTCTATCGATCTTTGCCACAGCAATCACCCGTCAGCGGGATTGATCTGGGGCGTCCAAATCGGCATAGAACCCAGTTAAGCTGAGGCTGTAGTTGAAATCACAATGTTATACCTTTTATTTTTTGCCTACTATAATTTTGCGGCAGGGCGGCAAATACTATTTCGCTTGGTACCCTGCCGCGAAATTATAGTAGGCGGAAAATAAAAAGGTATAACAATACGAATACCAACAGTTTTTTCTCCTCCCAACGGTTTACCGCCTTATCGTGATTGGGAGGATTTCCTGGGTGTGGGACTACGATGAGTCCGGCGTTTTCAGCAGGAAGCCCAGTGAAGAGTAAACCAGTGCTAGGATCCATCACCGTCCTGCTATAAAACTAGTCGCATGGTGGCAATTCTCCTTCTGATCCACAAGCGCGACGAGTGGTAACGACCTGAAGCAGACTTTGGTTAGGTTGATCTCGAGATTCCAGGGAACCACAATAGCTAAACCGACAAAATTCAGAAAAATGAAGTTATGCTGTGGGCCGCACAACCAGTGAGAACGGGTCATCCAAGTATCCAAGTAAGTAAATGGTTTTTCACGGTTCTAGTTGCGAAATAAAATTTGCATTTATACTAAACACAAGCTTAAACGCGTGTGTTCTGATTTAGAAAAATTCTCTATAGAAGGAATGCAATTTTTCTTCCGATTCTTCAAGTTCCGTCGGCGAATTCTATCATATGCGCAAAAATCCTACACGAAACTGTTTAGGAAACTGAAACTTTTTGGTGGACAATACATATTTAGTAAGGAAATAATTTATAGATACTAGAAATAGAAAATTTATAGAAATAGATACTTAGCAAATTTTGAAAGTAAAAAAGTGCCAATAAGCACATAGGAAATGGAAATTTAATAAAACTAATAAGCATAGTATTCTGTGAGTTCCTGTGAGCTGAGTCTTCACCGTGATTTCGAAGGACGAAGTAGGTAAAACACAATTCTACTCATCACTAGCACTTTATTCAACTGTACACTTCATTAAGCTGTACGTAAGAAGATTTAGTGACAGAGCAGTCGAATTCATTATGAAATTGGTAGCAATAAAAAACTCCCAACTGTTTACTGCCTCATCGTGGCTGGGAGATGTTCCTAGGTGTCGGACTACGATGTACAGCAGGAAGATTCATCTCTCCGGCAGCGTCTCCCAAACTGAGAAGGAGTCCGGCGTTTCCATCAGAAAACCCAGCTAAGAGTAAACCAAAACCAGGATCCATCATCGTGCTGATATCAAACTAATCGCGTGGCAAATCTCCCTCCTATCCATAAGGGCGGCGTCTGCCTATGGTGATGACGACGTAGGGCAAACTTTGGCCACGTTTACTTCGGGACTCCAGGGAAACACAATGGCTAGACGAGCAAATCTCCGAAGAATGGAGGTTATGCTATGGTCCGCATAAATAGTGAGGACGTGCCGTCCAAATATTCAAGTGAGTGTCCAAGTAACGAAAACAGTTTTATAGATTGCTAGCGATTTCCATTATACCTTGGCTCATTTATAATGTTATAACGTCGTAGTCTATAGGTGTTAAGTGAAAAGGTGTCTGTAGAGCGAAGTTTTCTTAACATTTTGGGAAAGGAAGCTAGATAGGAGTGTTACAGTAAAGATCGAAAGCCGGAGATTCTTTTAGGAGCAAAGGGCACACACATAAATAAAACCATCGTCTTGCAAAACGAATGGACCTTTGTAGAAGAGAATTACAAGTGGAAATGTAGTGTGCTAGAGCCTTAGAAAAAGGTTAGATAACATAAGCGGCTTCGGTAAATTAGTGTTAATGACCGTCCCATTTTGTTTTAGCCTCGTCGAGTTACTTGATTGGTCAATACAAATTATTTCTATGTGCACATCTCTTGAGTTCTTCGGTAGCAGTAACTTACAAATGGGCTGAACAACATTTCACTGCCGATTGTGGTTTATCGCCTAGAACTTAACGCATCACTAAAACAAAACTCCACAAAAAACGTGTCCTATTCGCGCAATTGTCATTCCATAGGTCCCCAAATGCATCGCCTTCTTGGAAGAATAGGAACGAACATTTTTCTGATTATTTAGTTTCGTTATGAAAATTTCATAACCTGCTAGCGCTTAATCATTGTGTTTTCGCTTTCCAACCTCAATGGACCACCATCTTTGCTGCGTGCTCATCGGTGTCGAATTGCATTGTACCTCCATCCGATCTAACAATAAAACAATACCGCAACGAGTAGATAGAACTAGCCAAAAAAACAGGCGAAACGAAAGACCCGCACGGTGTCGTGATAAACGCATAATCCCCGGAAAGGAAATAGCGCGTTCGCCACCTCAGACTCCTGCACTCCGGAGTTTTGCAAATATCTCAGCAACATTGTGGTGCTAATACCACAACGGTCACTGGTTTTCTAATTTTCCTGCAATCATAAACACTGAAAATTTGGTTGTTTAGCCAAGTTGTTTTTATCTAACCTGTTTATTTCTTCATTTTATTCACCTAAACACAACTTTAGTGTATCTTTTATTTTACGTACTTCTGTCAGGGAGAAAATCCTACGTGGGTATCTTTTCCGTCAGCTAGTGGAACTCTTGATCGTAAATTTGAAGAGGAGATTTTTACGTAAGCTTTATTAAATCAGATTCACATAGAAAAGCTCTTTTTAATCTGAGCTGAATAGTATAATTTATCAATCCAACCGGAACCACTGAAGTCTTCAGTTGATAACAAAGAACTCCTGTTTCTTTTTTAATGAAAGTGAGGTGCGCAGATATGACATGCCATAATAAGCCAGTGTTACTATTTTCTAAGTTAACCTTAATACCAATCTTTCAATCCTGATGAAGTCGATGGTTTGGTTATCCATGAGCGTGAGTTCGAGCCCTGTATGTGTGCGTGTGCGTGTGAGTGCGCATATGTGTGTTTGTGAATGTGTGTGTGTGTATGTGTGTATGTATGTGTATGTGTATGTGTACGTATGTTCGTGTCCACATGCCTGTCTTTGTGGCGGTGCTTGCATGTATGTATATAGGCATGTATATGTGGGTGTATATGCATGTACATAAGTGTAATGTTTGTGCTCGTCGTAGTGACTCCGAAAATGTATGTATATATGGTGGTAGAAGGCGTTAATAGCTGGGCAAACATCAAATCCACTCGGAATGACAACGTACTGTAGAGGTCAATCAATTCACCTCTGGTTGACTAATGGAGAAATGGATACACGGCTGTCTGCAGGCACTGACGATAGCGTGTGGCTTTATATATGGCTCATACCAGTCTTATGTTGTCGAGTTTACATTTATACAGTAATGTTTGAAGGCTATTTGCATGCATTACATATTTTGGCCTTTGTTCACTTATTTATTCCACCCGACTATACACATTGTGCGGATTCCAGTTTTCTCATTCGGTTTGGCTTTTCACACCCATCGTCCATAGAGTTCTTCGGATTAACTTGTGAGTTCGAGTTCTACTCTACGGTTTCGTCTTCCTTGTGGATATCCTTGAATGCTAGTAGAATTGATACTACCTGGAATACTTGGATGGCTATAACTTTGCACTCTTCACTACAGTAGGTCGTAAGCTTTTATGGATTGGAGAGAGTGTCTTGACCATAGATGAGGCTAGCAACGCAATAACCACATGATTCCCAACCGTCCTGAAAACGTTAGAGTAATAAGCAAGCTGATACAGAGATTTCGAGATTTCTGGGAAAATCTGGCTCAATCACCATTCAAATTGCTAGTAAGGAGAAAGAGATAACAGAAACTACAGCTGTAACCGAGGCCATGTTCAAATCCAACTGCCGCTTTGGACGATTATTTAATGACATCGATGGGAATAGTAGAGTTGGTGAAATTCGCATGGCATGTGAAGATGATCCGGATATACACTGAACGTGAGTTTTTGTATAATCATGCGTTAACAAGTACTGTAAATCCAGTGTACCAGAGACAATAACCCCATTCATCGGGCCATTCGATTAGGCATGTTGTTAGTTTTGGTTCTAGGCTTAAACCCTACCCTAATAGTTGGTGAAATGTTACGTAACCTAGCGACTAATTCTGCAGGTGATGCTTGACGTCAGGAAGCAAGGTGATTACAACGGCTTTGCTAAATGTAGTTCTGTTAATTATAGATTAATGTGAGGTGTCACACTTTTCCGATTAGGCGACTCATATACACTGCTCTTGACAAGGAACAAACCAGAGTAGCAGACTTGGTACTATCATAAGATAACTCGAAAGACCGACTTTCTATAAACCTCGGCATAGATAGTTGATATATTTATTTATGTGATCTTATAAACTGATCTTCTTAAGCTGACGAGAGGTTGGTACAGCTCTTCGTTGTCGTTGTCGTTGTTTTTGATGTTATTGATCGATGGCTGAGGTTTCGGCGACTTCGCCTTCCTCAGAGCCTGGGCGTATTTTATGTTAGAATACTTTTTATTATTCGGTGGAAAAGAAGGTTAAAGTATTAATGAAGATCAAACTTTCAAATAGACGCCATATTGAGCAGATAGGCCACACACCGTGATGTTACGTGCAGGACTGGCCCACACGTAGTTCACGTGGAGTCGCGAGCAAGACACGCCCAGTGGTCAAAATATCGTTTTGAAATAGGGCACCAGGTCATGTGTGATAGTGAGGCATTCGTCCTTCCGGTTCATCTTGGGATTTTTGAAATTTATCCAAAACGCCTCAAGAGTTTTGCGCGTTGATGTTTTTGATTAATGCGCTCCGCTAATTCACTTCAAAATCATCGCCATTGTGCTTCTGTGCCCTATGCGTACCTAGAGGTGTGCTTTGACGAGTTTTGACTTTCCCATCTAGATGTTCTTTTATGCGGACACAAAGTGGTCTACCCGTTTCCCCAATATATTCCTCGCCGCATGCATTGCATGAGATCA
>UYYA01004017.1:0-31450 GCA_900624975.1 Angiostrongylus costaricensis | reverse complement strand
GATTGAACAACTAAGACACTGTTTTAAGAGAGTCATTAGTTGCGCAATCGACAAGCCGTGCATTTTTATTTTCTTTTCATCCTCTACGAGCACCTCGAGAATGGCTTGCATTGCGGAGTCATTGGACATGTTGGTATAAAGTGACGTAACATGGAATGACTCCATTATATGCGTGCTGTTTGGTTGCGCGCGCCTTAGGTGATCTAGAAATATTTTGGTGTTAGGTAGATGGGTTGGGATGAATTTTAGCAGCTGGGTTAGGATAAGGCTTAGGAACCACGTTATTCTATCCGTTGGCCCGCCTGTACAACTGATGATAGGTCTAACTTTATATGATGATGGGTTCGTTGACGTAATATCATCAGTTGAAGTAAAAACCCGCGGCCTTTGCCGTGCTGACCCATTCTTGATTCAATTTTCGGTATTGATTTCTGTATTCCTTTTCAGAGGATCTTCGATAGAGAGAAACATCATTGAGATGCTCCTCTGCTATCCTAATATCCAACTGACTAGGAAGAACTACAAATTCTCCGCCTTTATCACTAATAGAAAGTCTAATAGATTTTGAATTCAAAGGCCCTCTAACCTGGCGCATACCACATTTTTGTTGGTTTGTGAGGTTGGAGCTTCTTTTTCGTTTTTGGTAGTGATTAAGTATGCGGAGAATTTCGTTCGCAAATAAACGAAATGAAGGGTCAATATCGCTATTTGGTAGCTTTTGTTTAAAGAAGGTTCGGGAAAAGAGTATTGGTGGTAGTTCCCTCCTTGATACTACTTTATCTAACCTTTCTAGCCTAACCCTGTAACGTAGCTGATCTTGAAGTTCATGCAGACTACACGTGATCCTGCGCAGGATTGGTTTAGAAATGGGTTGACTAAGTGCAAAACTCAGACCCAATTCTAACAAGGAACGCACATTTTCCGGAAGCGTTATACCTCCTAGCACAGTAACTCTGGATGTTCTTGGTGCGCAGTCTATTTCAGGGCTTTTACTTGGGACTTGACCAGCGGTGGTCCTTCGATTTGACCTTTTTGAGCGGCGTGATAGATCTTCAAACTTTTTTCTTAACTTGCTCTTAATATCACACCGAATCTTTCCGCATATCGATTTAGACCCAGGCACTATTTTCTTCCAAAGATTTCTCTCCGAATGCTGAGCACAATGGTTTTCTTTGTACACACATTTGTTTAATAGTGAAAACATTTCGTTTTGTGTGCACCGCAATGAAATGCGTAGCAGTTTCACTTCGATGCTCAGCATTTGTTGGGAGCTGTCCGGTAAGCCGCATACTTCGTATAATTTCCTACGTTTTATAAAGTTAGGAATAATTCGATGTTTTAAGCAGCGGCGTAGAAAGTAGGTCTTTTGTCGCATTAAGACGATTTTCTGTCTTAATGACAATACGTCCCTTACAAGTCGGAAATGTTTTGCTGGAACATCTCTTAATAACTCGAAAGACCGACTTTTTATGAAACTCGGCATAGATAGTTGATATATTTATTTATGTGATCTTATAAACTGATCTTCTTAAGCTGACGCGAGGTTGGTACAGATCTTCGTTGTCGTTGTCGTTGTCGTTGTTTTTGATGTTATTGAACGATGGCTGACGTTTCGGCGACTTCGCCTTCCTCAGAGTCTGGACGTACTTTATGTTAGAATATATATTATATCATAATATATCATATGATAACTACCACGACCGACTTTCTATTAACCTCGGCATTGATCAAGTGATTTTCTTCGTATTTTTGTTGAGCAAACGCGAGGTGTTACTATTCTTTGTTCACGATTAATCGTATTTAATCGTGAACAAAGAATAGTAACACCTCGCGTTTGCTCAACAAAAATACGAAGAATATCATATGATACTTTTACTCACTGCTAGTCTGTTGGACGGATGTACTGAACTATGTTTCAAGGCGGGACTTGTGGGAGGGTAGGATAAACACTCCTTTGCGGACTGCGGTTAACATCACCATTCATAGCGCAAAGAGTTAATAGGGAGAATGAAGTAGTAGATCATTGGTTGGAAGAAATCATTGGTAATTACAAATCACGATGCTGGTTGTTATAAAACTATGATGAAATATAGAAAAGTTCGAAAGTATGTAAAAGGGCATTCTCTTAGAAACGTCATTCACTTTACGCATTGTGATCAACGACTTTATTTATTTCTTATTCTGAGTTGATAACTACTTTCCCATTTCAGTGAGTACTCAGCACAGCGAAAAGCGCCAGGGTTAGCCGATAAACTGAATAAAATTGCCAGAAATTATGAGCTAGTTAGTAAAGAGCAATAGCAATATTTCAAAATCGACTTTCCTTCAACCTCAGCATGTTTGATGAATATGTATTCTTTTTTTTAATAAGCATGACGAAGTTGGTAAATTCTCCATCAGAGCCGTCGATCTGAGTCTATAGTGCACGGTTCGTCTTCGTCTGGATGTCTCGTCTTCACTTTCGTATCGAGTTGAGTCTTCCTCAGTGGACCATCACTCGAATGAGACATACTCACTCAGTGATGCTCTTTTATGCAGGTTGTTGATGGTTGATAGTAGTGATTGTCCGGTAGAAATTTATTTACCAATCTCGTGTAAGCCTATCAAAGAATGAAAACATTATGAGGTAGTGATGGAACTTTCTACCTTGCGTTGAAAACATTGGGAGAAGTGTTTCAATACTTGATTGGATGTCATTCTTCGATCAAGCCAAGCCTCGTATTTCTGTGTGAGCAATAAGCTGCCATCACACTTAGGAGAATAAAAGCATGGGTTTAATACGTAATTGCCATCAAGTCATTGTACAGCCCATATATGAATACATTCAATGATCCATACCATGCTGGATAGAGTCGATAATTCATGACGTATAATTAAAGAGCTGATTAACACAGAATATTTTGTCCTTTATCTTTTATCCAATGCAGATCAGACCCTAATTAACAAATGATGAACGGTTTGGCGTTGACTAATTCTTCAGGAATGCGCCATGCATTGCCCTCCATTCCTGGCAATGTAGAGGTGTTTGAATGTATGTCAGGTCTACAAAACTAACGATTGCTTATCAGTGGGTTGTTTTTATCCTTTATGGCACCGATTTGCCGATACCGGAATGATGGAAGACTCGGTGAGAACCTTTTCTTTTTTTTGTTAAAGAGAAGTTCCTATGAACGCGTACGTAAGATCTTCTCATTTTCGATGCGGACGGGTTTCCAAGCACTCTGCTCCACTACACATTAATTTACTACCTCGAAAGCCATAATATATGGTTCCTATCGCGTGGTTGTTACTAGCAACTCTAAAAATGCCTCATTCACTTTTTCATCCATTTTTTTAGTTATGGAATCAATAGAAAACCTTTGAACAAATGACAATATATTCAAAGAAACGTCTAGAATTATCAGAATGGCTAAAAAGTACAGGTGGGAATTTTAAAGTCTGGTAGTTGTATCTCTCAAAACCGTATATGTCACGAACTTTATATATCTCATTTTGAAGTATCTTGCACTCCAAAAGCAGAAGGGAATGAATTTTCTCTCTACATCCTCAGTGAAAAAAAGGATCGAAAATGGCTGTTGGCCAGCATAGGTGCTCACATTTGATATAGCGAAATGTATATTATCTATTCTTCAGGCAAAGCTGAGTGCTGTCTTAGCTCTCCTTGCTGACCCGCCTTTGATGTGTCTACGAACAAACCTTGTAGTAGTTTTAGATGGTGAAAAACGAAAACCTATTTTTGAATATACACGCACATGTAGATAAAAAATCAACAGTTCCTTGTTTACAAAATCTTCGCTCTGCTTCTTTAAAGGCTCGTTTGACCAGGTTTAATTTCCACTGCCTTTTCAATACATCGAACTGTTAACAGATTCTAACGAAGTGTTGCCATTTCCATATAAGTTGAATACAATTAGATAAGGGTCACCATATATAGTTGCAGGTGCTACAGTACCTTGGACAAGAAGTTGCGAAGTAGAGTGAGATAATAAAGTGTTAATGTTTTGTTTTGTTGATACAGGACAAATTATAACAACGAGAAATTGAGATAAAAGAAGAGAAAAGTTTAATTATATTGTCGAGCATAATGTGAATAAATTGATAATTAAGGGATTGAGAACTTGAGATGCTTAAAGCTCTCGGCGTTCATCAATCCCTGACGGATGCACCATGCATTCGACACCATTAAGCATTGTTTGGAAGTGATTAAATGCATATCTGTCCTTTGCAATGACTCGCGGTTACCTACCGATGTATCGAGCCAGCGCTACTATCCTCTCAGACAACTTTGGTACCAATTTGCCAATCCCGGAGGGATGGAAGGCTTGCTGAGCCGCGAGGGCGGAAGTCGATCCCATGTGTTTTGCGGAGCGCCTACGACCACTGCGCCACACGCGCTTTTCTTGACATGCTTGTAGAGAAGGATTCATCGCTCTTAGGTTATTAGTAATTTATCTATGGCATTCTTCCACTCAAATTTTTAAGAAGTTATAAAGGAGTGATAATTGTATATAATAAAATTTAAGGACATCTGCTGGCCGAAATCCGTATTTTAAATTGCTTTAGGTTCCGAAATGCGAACCGATGGGAAAAAAATAATGGAAGGAGAACAATTTCCAGGCCGCAGAAAAAATAAAATTTCATATCGGTTGGGAACGAGAGCTTGCCCTCAATTGGGAACAGCCCACAGATTCCAATAGTTCTCAGGTAACCTGATAAAGTTTATTTTGAACTGATGTAAGCTCGTTTTTTTCTTCCTACTTTTGCTCTGTAGCCTGCGACACTAATGTCCCAGTGATTGTTTTATTGTTATTTCCTGAATTTTAACACCTAAACTGTCCCTTCGTACAGACGCATTGGAATCCTGTCGTGAATGTGTCAAAGAATGATCACCTAGTTTCCTTAGGTTGTGGTTCTAAGTTGGCTTATTCAGTATTTCATTTAAGTCGAATTTCCTTTGAATTCGAATGGTATGTGCTTATTTACCGGTACTCTGTGACTTTTTGCGCTTTTTTTCTTCGTATCCAGTAAATGCCACTTACAAAACCCTTTCATATAGCATTTAGATTGCTGGTTTTTAATCCACGTTCGCAACCATGGAAAGTTCTGTGGACAGATCAGAAAGCAGATTAGAAGTAACTCGAAAGACCGACTTTTTATGAACCTCGGCATAGATAGTTGATATATTTATTTATGTGATCTTATAAACTGATCTTCTTAAGCTGACGCGTGGTTGGTACAGATATTCGTTGTCGTTGTCGTTGTTTTTGATGTTATTGGTCGATGGCTGAGGTTAGCTGAAATAGCTAAAATTATGTAACGATTATTGACATCCTACCCAATACCCTAAGCCGCCAGTTAGTTCGAAACCGTCTCTATGATCGTTTGTGCAGCTCAGAAAACTGTATGATCTGTCCTAACGGGAGAGACCGGGATTGCATGAGTTTAGGTATAATATACTTGATCTCATGTAATGCATGCGGCGAGGAATATATCGGGGAAACGGGTAGACCACTTTGTGTCCGCATAAAAGAACATCTAGATGGCAAAGTCAAAACTCGTCAAAGCACACCTCTAGGTACGCATAGGGCACAGAAGCACAATGGCGATGATTTTGAAGTGAATTAGCGGAGCGCAGATATCAAAAACATCAACGCGCAAAACTCTTGAGGCGTTTTGGATAAATTTCAAAAATCCAAAGATGAACCGGAAGGACGAATGCCTCACTATCACGCGTGACCTGGCGCCCTATTTCAAAATGATATTTTGACCCTGGGGCGTGTCTTGCTCGCGACTCCACGTGAACTACGTGTGGGCCAATCCCGCACGTAACATCACGGTGAGTGGCCTTTCTGTTCAATATGGCGTCTATGTGAAAGTTTGTTCTTCATTAACACTTTAATCTTCTTTTCCACCGAATAATAAAAAGTATTCTAACATAAAATACGTCCAGGCTCTGAGGAAGGCGAAGTCGCCGAAACGTCAGCCATATTCTAATATTAAATACGTCCAGGCTCTGAGGAAGGCGAAGTCGCCGAAACGTCAGTCATCGATCAATAACATCAAAAACAACGACAACGACAACGAAGATCTGTACCAACCTCGCGTCAGCTTAAGAAGATCAGTTTATAAGATAATGGCAGCAGTGGAGGTTTTCCTGGTTGTCGGGCTGTGATGTACAGCGCGGAAACTCATCCTGCTGCAGGGTCTCCCAAACTGAGAAGTTCGGCGTTTCCATCAGGAAGCCTAGCTAAGAGCCAGCCAATACCAGGATCCATCACCGTCCTGGTATCAAAGTGGCATGGTGGTGAATCTCTCTCTAATCCACAAGGGCTGTGACTGACTGTGGTGGTGAAGATCTGGGGCAGAAAACCACAATGGCTTAATCTACAAATCTCCGAAAAATGGAGATTATGCTGGGCCCCTACAACCAGTGAGGAGGGTCGTTCAAGTATCAAGTATCAGGAAAGTGGTAGCAGCATGATAATATTTAAACAACTGGCAAGTATTATTGCAAACTTTAGTTCATGGATTCAAAATTTGATGGAGTTTTTTTTTTACGATAGTGACATCTGTGACACAACGATTAAAGTGCCCTACACGCGGAACCGGTTAATAGTTCGATTTAGCTCTACAAGCTCACCCGGCCTTTCATACCTTCAGGGTTCGAAAATTACTAAGGCTTGTATTAGGAGGATAGAGGAGGCACTGGTTTGTTACAGCGCTAAGCCACCGAAAGTCATTCTTTAGGCCTATAACGATGTTTAATGAAATCGAATGTGTGGCGTATCCCACAGGTATTTAACAACGGTAAACTTTCTACGCTTCTTAACATTTTGTCTAAGGTTTTGACGCTTTTTTAGAACTTTTATGTGAAGCTTATGATTCATCTCGGCTACACCAACACAAATTTAGCCACCGCACACTTAGTAACTAGACCACGTAATAAAACGATAACACCTGGACGAAAATCCACTATGCACCTGGTGACTTTTCTCGGATCACTAGTTTTCCATTTCCAACAATGATACACTTATAGGTTGGATTTGTATGCAAAACGTACTCGAAGAAGAGGAACAAAGTGAAGGGTGCTATTAAAGGCCAAGGCTCATGAATACTTAAGAACCACCCAAGTAGGCGTATAAGAATGTTGCCCTATTAACATAAAACTATCTCAAGTGTTTCAAGTTTTTTCTGTTGCCCTGTAATAGATCTTCAAAAAAAAGGCTGATGCCAAATCAGGGATTAGCTCTTGTTACTCACTAAAAATGGACTTCATCATGAAATGATCGTGGGAATTTTTGACTTAAAGTCACTTCCATACTTTAATGGATCGTCCTTACTTCGGGTGCCAGGATATCTTCCATTCCGTTCTTTTTTAGAAATCGTTGTTTATGGTGACGGCTATTGCTTCAAGTATGCTGACTTTTGCAAGTATTATTCTGTAGTCCGTGTTTCGCTGCCAGCTGTGAGTAGAGTTGATCGAAACGAGCCATAGACACGTACATCTTGAAGGTAGTTTATAGTTGACTGAAGTGAGCTATAGACATGTACATCTTCAGGGTGGTTTATAGTTGATTGAAGGTGCTATAGACAAGTACATATCTCAAAAATGGTTCATAGTCGATTGAAGTGGGCCTTCAACACGCACGCACATCTTGAAGGTGATTCTTCGGAAGTGCTTTCAACCTTTTGGAGTCCATTATTAAACTGTTTTTCTGTTTTTCATCAAATGCGTATGACTGTGTTTACGCTTTTTTTTCGAAGAACAATTTCTGGATTTCAATCATAAGATATTTCCTAATGGCGCATTTGTTTGTAAAAGGAAAGTTTGACGGCAGCGGGCCAATAAAAAAGTTGCAACTCCTCTTTATTCTTACGATAACTATCAGCTAGAGTTTTACTGTGGAATGGAATCCAATCCTCCGTCAACGAGTTTCTATCGAATGCTTTTTCATAGTCGCAGGAAACAACATGAGATATGTGGTGCTCCCGACAGACTTTAATGGCCGTAGTTATGGTGCGGATGTAGTCATTGTGCAGGAACGCCTCCGCAATCCTGCCTACCCAAATCATCGAACTTTGTCCAAACTCGTTGAAATGCTTGAGAATATAGTCTTTGTAAAAGCTTGCGAAACAAAGTCAGCCAGCAGATCGGACGATGCCTCCAAATTATCCTTGGACAAGGCAAGACGACCGTGCACGAGGATCCTCTAATCTCTGGGATTCTCTCACATATGAAGGCATTTTTCATGCATTCAACGCAGAATGCCTGTCAACCGTGGGTTCCGCAACGGAGGAGATGGACTGTTATAACCTCTGATCTTAGAGTTTTGGTTCGATTCACATCCGCTTCGTAACAACATTTGTTTTAGATGGATGAGATATGGGGTTACATATGTTTAGCCGGGGATTTCATAAACACAAGCCTGGAAGGGTGTCGTGGAACGTGGAAAAGTAGAGCAAAACTTTTCGGCCATTAAACCAGTATGATGGCGAAAGGTGGTAATAACTCTATCTTCATTCATCATGTCTTATAGTAGAATATTATGTTCTCTTTAGAGTGGCTCTCAACAGTCTCTTCTGCTACACCGATGTCAGCTCTTTTTAAAATCAGTTAGAAATACGATATCAATTCTTTATAGAAAATTAAAACGCATTCGGCACAGCTTCCAACTCGTTGGCCCATCAGCTCATGGAATTCTACTTTGTATTTATTGATCTGCCAGTCATGTAATGAAAAGCTTTCGTTCATAATGTTCTCATCACAAAATTCTCCTTTCTTTTCTTCATGAATGATGACAAAAGTTTTTTCCAGCTTATGCTTGGAACGAGCTTTCACATAAAGAAGGAAGTGAAGGTAACCTCATGGAAAGCGACGGCACTGTGGAGGCTTTATAGAAGCACCGTCTTCCGTTTGTGAGAGCGTAGTCGATCTTTGCATTAATCCCGCTGTTAGGTCACTACGATGACTCTATCGGCAAATTTCTTTCTTATGAAAGAAGAGAAAAGAGGGACTTTTGCTTACAAGACGAGACTATGGATAGGATACCAGTAAGACGGTTTGCATTCTTATACCAGATTTCGTGGTCTTGCACTCAATTTCACAGCATTTGCTCTCTCGACGTTAAAGTCTGGGTTTCATTCTCTTGGAGTCTCCACAGTTCTCCACCGTTGACTACACTCCTTCTCACACGTGTTCATTATAAATAATCGGATTGGAAACTCAATTCTACTCACAGGCCTGATGACGCGACATTTCAATCATCGTGACCAACAACTTCATGAGAAATTAGAACAAAGGTTTCTCTTGAGCCCTTGAACTTAAAGGCTTTAGAAGAAAGCTTTTAATCGGATTTACAGAACGGATGTTATTTTGAAAAGAATTGCCCACCGGGTGAAGATATGGAAAGAATGAATAGAAATTTGCATACTAAGTGTTATTTCCAGGAACAGAATAACGATTATTTACCAGAGCATCGATCAGCATATCGATCGGAGCATCGACTAGTAAGAACCAATAACTTATCGCACAAATAAGGAGCCAACGTCTCTTTAGACTGGAAATAAGGTTAGCCTTATTCTTTAATGGACCAAGTCAACTAGGTTTATAGTGAACTTTAAAGATGGAACTGAACTGAAAAAGCAACCTTTTTTTATCTAGAAATTAGGAAAATGCTCAATATAAGAGTTTCCCAGTTTTCTCGTGTCGTTCTCGTCTCAATGTGAGGACAACTCGTCCGGAATTTCGACCAGATTTCTCGTTGGGAGACTGCGCTTAACTTTTACAAAAATATTTTATAATTTCCTTCCTCGTTTAGTTTCCTTTTTTTTCTCTCAAGAACATAAATTCTACAAAGAAGAAAGTGACGGATGACGGCAATTCCTCTTTGGCTGTGAATTCATCATTGTATTGGATGCTGATAAACATTCTGTTTTATTACTTCGACATCACATACATCATTTGTTCAATTCATTCTATTTCTAAATCGGTTTTTAACAGAACTTACTATACTTGAGTATTTCGATCAATCGATATTCGAACAATTGACGGATGTAATTTATTTCACAACAAGTACAATCAAGAACACCATCTATTCGCTGACGATGTGGACGTTTGTTGGCGATCTAGTTAATGAAAGTCAATCAGCTACTCCACTAAATTGTATGGTGGTTGACCATACAGGAGAGGGTAATTCAACTGGGACCGCTTTCCGAATCTCAACGGACCGGACGGACCGCTACGTCTTTTGCCGAATCGCAATGGTCCCTGTGGACCACCTTTTTTCAAGTCTGAAACACTATCTATGAGGTCATATATCATCAACAGTGATGTGGATGTATATGATTTTTTAAATTTTTCTAACTAAACGTTGTGGTAAACGTTGTTGAATTGCTGAGCATCAGGCTTCCCAGTTCACTAGATAGCTTAATAAGTTCATTCGATAGCTTAACGAAAATGCGCATCATAACGTGAGCCGCAAACAGACTGAGAGGGAAATGTCTCGGTGGTGCAATGGGTAACACATGAGCCCCGGAAAGTGCAGTCGCGCTTTCGAATTTGCTCTGAAGTCCAGGTTTTGCAAATATCTTAGCATCATTGTGGTTGACTATGCTTGATGCAAAAAATTTTAGCCAATAATAATATTCTACAAAAACGTGCCATATTGTTGCATATTACATCACCTACATTCAGAAATGGATATTGGGTTTCTTACTCTGTTAGGACATGGTTTAATACGTTCCCTTATTTACATCAAAGATGGTTAGAAAATTCTCGAAGCTTTTCTGAACTCCTTGCTTTACACTGAAAGCTCACTTCAGTCAGTATTGTGTATTGCTCAATTCCCATGTCATCAATAGATAATCATCGTTAGTATTACTGCTTTAATAACTTTGCAAAAATTTAAAAAAGGTGCGAATAGTATGAATTTAAAATGAAATGCAGTTTCTCGTAATGCACCACTTACATATCGATTTATTTGATTTTTTATTGTGCTCTTCAACGTGTATCGACCACAAAATCTCTCGTTCTTCACTTATTGATCGAGGAACAGACAAGCAAAAAGTTTATGATCAATAGTAAGAATTTAGGAGTTAGAAGAATATATGGCTTTATGACGTCCCATGGCCAAGCTAGCTTTTTGGAATCGTGAATTTTTCATGCACTTCTTCATTTGTCTCAAACCAAGGGATTTACGAGTGTCGTTTCCATAAAGGAGAATACCGACAGACGGCAGAAGTAGTTTTTCAATAAAAAGGCAGTAAAACACTTACATGAAACAAAATACTCCGGTTCATTGATGAAATCGTCCACTTCTGAAATCGTACACTTTTTTGTTCCATATCTCCTTCTACTTTTATTTTTACCTGACACGATACTAGACGTTGTGCGAGTCACCATCGCAACACTTTTTTCGTTCGTCTCGTTTCACTGCATCCATCATCCACCAAAGTCTTCGGATTTGAGTATGGATTTGGCTGTTGCTTGAGAATTTTTGCTCTTCCTTATGGACGCTTTCGGATGTCGCTCGAATCAGTTCTTCCTGGAATCCTGGACTAACCGCTATGACGCTAGGAGGTCTTTATCACAAGAAACCGTCCGCCACTATTGATGGTCAGGAATTTTCCAAAACAAATATATTACGAACTTCTCTACCCCGTCGGTTGGAGGTCTGGTTGGCCTAGGCCTGAGTCAAACCAGGTTGTTTCATAATGACCAGAATTCCTTGAATGATATCCTGTCCAGATTCTAGTCCGCTTTTCCTTAAACCATACACTTAGATACTAAATGCGTTCACCAATTCCTTTTCCCTTCGCGGGTGTTAGAGTAGTGTTTAGTACTAGCATATTTAAGCATTCTATTAATAACTCTTGATTTATATCTAGTACTTCCGTGTATTTAAGAAAAACAGGAAATGAAACGTTTTTCTTAGACTATATATCGTCCTTATGGGCTTTGCCAATTTGTAGACATATATCCGTCGGCTCTAACAAAAAAAGAGAGGATGGAAAGACTTCCGTTTTCACAATTTGCTGTTTACATATGAATCGATATACTTTTCGAGATTTCCCTTTAAAAACGGTAGTGGAGAATGTTACCGAAATGCCTATGAGAATGAGCCTTGTGAAATTCGCTAGGAACTAAGTAAAGATCTCGCGTCATTCCTAAAAAAAAACCTCAATTAAACACTACGACGCTTCAGAAAATGTACAATATGTAATCAGTGTAGCACATTCATTTCACATTTACTTTCGAGTTGTTTATCTTAAGATTATCTGAGTTAAACCCGTCCACCCTCTGTCCTGTGTAGCTGAGACAGAAAGCATATCCATTGAATCCACCTGTCTTAAGCTAAGTACATGGTTGCTTTTGGTAAGTATTCAACCACATCTCACTGCATCCTCTTTTCAATCGCTCCTCTCTTATAGACTGTAATGATCATCTCATTCTTTTATAGAAGCTAATATCTCATTCCTACGCACTAGTTCTATGATATTTCTTAAGCTGAAGTTGAAATGTAATAATATACACAAGAAGAGATGACAACGTGCAAGAAGGCTCGGAAAATCCTATATGCTAACGCTGTCAAAAAAAAGGTACGTAAGGAGGTAAAAAGGGCGCCTGCTGCGCAGTGGTTAGAGGCGCCCTGCAATACTTATTGGATCGATCACACGCCCGAGATTCACCAAGCATTCCATTTCTCCGAGGTCGGCAAATTCGTATAAGGCTTGTCTAGGAACATAGAAACAATGGCTTGATACACGGGTAGGGTACAAGAAGTAACTATATATTCCTGATATGCACTCAGTCACTTCCAAACGATGCATAGTGAAACCGAATGCATGGCGCACCCCTAAGCGATTGATCAACGCCGAGAGCTTTATCTTTTACAGTTTTATGGAGATTAGGAAAGAACTTTTTATTAGCACTGGTTCAGTGGGGATTTGGCTTGCTACATACTTCCTCAAGCGCTCAATTTACTAATCGCAAGGAGATTCGCTGTCATCATTGCGATCGCTGCTGTCCTGGAAGAATCTGAGTAGTCAGTCAAAAAGAATTTCTTCCGTTCCACAAACACCACCAATTGCTTGTGATTATGATCTGAGAACGCGATATTCCGCCTACCACAGGTCTACGAAGGACATGATACTCATACTCAAGAAACATTTAACTTGTTGCTCGTTTTAGACAGAAGGTGATTAACATCAGGTTACAGCCGAAGTCGACAAATGCGAACTCGACCAACTTTGTGGATGACGGACTCGACGCGATAGAAGGAATGAAAAAAGTGTTGAGATGTCCATGAAATGTGAAACTTGGTCATCGAACTATCGTTTATGTGAATACTGTTTTTAATAGAGTTACAACTTATAGGTAAAGTGATAACCAGTATCATTCAACTAACCTGCAAAAATGCAGACCACTACTAGAATGGTGACTAACAGCCTTAGAATACTGTGGTTGTGCATGAATGTTATACGTACGTTCAGAAGAGTGCCGTATGAAGTGAGTCGGAATGCTGCGTTAAGCACAGCCTGCCATCTTAAAAGCTAGCCACGCCCATTTCAATAGTAGTAGAGGAAAAATGACGTCTCTAAAGGAAGACCTGCCTGTTATGAACATGAATGAATGACTGAGTGAATAAGAATATTGTTCTTATATTAAATCACAGTATTAACTACACGTAGCTATTACGACAGACGGAGATTATAAGTTTTGTTCTTTTTCAATAAAGAGCAGTAAGCAGGTCACGGGATACTTTTTAAACTGACTTTCATTGGGCGTCGATAAAAATACCACTACCTTCTTCAACGAAATATAAAGCAAACACATGGCGAGGTCGGCCACCTGTAGGCCATCGATTTACATAAATCCGGTTCTGAAGAAAGCGAAGACGTCGAAACGTTGGGCGAATAAATCTTTTCTATCAATGTCTATCGTGCTTGTTTAATGATTGAGGAAGATGTACTGATGAGGTAGCTCTCTTTTTGAAGACGGAAAATATTTTTACTTTCATTTTTAAATTATTTGGTGAAGATTCGATGTGTAAAGATGGAGCTCATTCTTTATTAGCTCATTCAAGTCTTTTAGAATGCAATAATATGACGCTTCCACGATATGAGATGTGCTTCCAACAATGAAAGAATAAAGGATAAAGCTCTCGACGTTGATCAATCCCTTAAGGACGCGTCATGCATTGGACTTCATTGGGCTCGTTTTGAGGTGATTGAACATCTGGCCTTTACAATGACTCGTGTGGACCTACCGATGTATCGAGACAGGTCTGGTTCGTCGACCCTCGGATGGATGGAAGGCTTGGTGGAACATGAGTGCGAGAATCTAACCCATGTGTATTGCAAGGCGTCTCCGACCACTGCGCCATACGCTTCCAACAATATATCATTGTAATTGATTTTGTTAACGATTGTTTATTTTTTACACTTTCTTGTTCCTAATCGTTCGAAGAGAGCGATAGGTAAAGTTTTCAGTACTTTTTTGTCATAAAGTGGTGTTTTCTCTTTAACTTTCCCAGGCTTTTGCATTCGAGTTTTTTTTTCGCGCAGAATTCTTAATGCAGTGGGAAATTAAAGATATTTCGCAGTAACCATCTATAAGGTTTTGCACTCCTAGATTCATGGATTAAACTAATACAAAGAAAACAGAATTACTCGTAGTGAATCAATGAAGACCACGTGCTCATTAAAGAGAAGCTTGTAAAAACTTATAAAACACGCATGGGAACAAAATATAATACATAATTGCCTTTAAATGAATGTGGGAAAAGTGGAGGAGGGTTCAGCTATGCTCCGTTTACATAAACTGTCAGATAAAAGATTCGTGTAGCCTTGTGGCTAGATGTACTCTGTAACACACATTGGATCCGTCATGGTTCCATCCAGCTAACGCGCTTATCAAGTCTTGCATCCTTCCAGAGCCGGTATATTGGTACTGGAGTTGTCTGGGGAGCGAACAATGGTAACTGGATACATCGAGTCATAGGTCAGGTTCACGCAAAGCATTGTACAGGCCAGCTATTCATTCAATCACATCCGTTTTGCTATGAATGGAGTCGAACGCAGAGCTCATCACCAAGGAACCGATCAGTTAGCATTGAAATCAGTAACTTAAAAGAAGCCTACTGGATTATTAGCAATGCGAGAACAAGAAATTTTAATTATGACATATATTATTTCATCTTGCACAAATAGATTTCTAGTGCACTTTTTCCCATTATTTATAAAGTAGCCATAACAACTATTGTCAATCTCATGTGAAATTTCAACTACTTAAGTCACAATCTCGATTTGCTTTTTTTAAAAGAAAGACGTACTTCAGTCTTCGAACGTCTAGAATGGAGTTTTATAGCATTTTAAGGCCAACATTTTGGCACCTTCACTTTTTTCAAAAGCTGCGATGTTTTCACTGATTGTCGCAAAACTTGTCGCTAGCAAAATCGGCTGGCATGCATTGAATACAATGCTTTTGGTACGAAAGTGGAGGCTACCTTCAACTTCTTCAAGCTCACTTTCTCGACAACTTCGCCTTCCTCACTATTATTACAGCTACTGTTGTTAATTCACTATTGTGTTTCATGTGGTTTACTTGGTAAATACCTTTCATTCAAAAATTAAATATTTATTTTCTTAATATTCAAGGGATAGGGCGGGGGCTTATTCGTGTTGCGTAGTGGTCGGAGTAGCCCTGCAAGACTCACGTGGAATCGGTCTGTGAGCACATGGCCCACCAAGCCTTCCATCCGTCTAGGGTCGGCAAATTGGTACCAGACCTGTCTGGGAGGATAGCAGCGCTGGCTCGATATATCGGTAAGCCACCATGAGCCATTGTAAAGGCCAGATATGCATTCAATCACCTCCAAACGAGCTTATTGAAGTCGAATGCATGGCGCCTCTCTTAGGGATTGATGAGCGCCGGCAGCTTTATCCTCTTTTTATCCTTCAGTATTCAATATTTATATTGCAAACATTCTACAACCCTAATAGCATATTACAGGCTTCAGTCTATTGAAAAATAACGGAGAAACACCTATCGTTTTGCATTGAACGTGGGAATAAATGATTAAGGGTTTCTATTTTAACCCAACACTCACAGAAGGAAAAGTGGTAAAAACTTTTGAACTATTAGAGTATTTGAAGAGTTCAGGACTTGACATACTTCTAGAAAAGACTTTGCTCTATCGTTTTCAAGCGTATATATGACCTCTACAAAATATTCCTTCGATCTCAAAATTGTATAGGTTGAAATTCTCAGAGACTGAAGACAGATGCAAGTCTTTAAAATTTCTAGTACCAACCCAGTAACCGCAAATGGCAGCGTTAACAACGGGAAAATCCTATTCGTCTGGACGAAATCCTGTTTGTTAAATTGATTTCGTGTTCGAAATACGAGATTTGAAATAAATAGGTTTCATGAACTGCAGAAAATAAGAATTTCTTTTTTTAATGAAAGAGAATATGTATATGAAAAGAGTATGAATATGAATATATGAATATATGAAAACAGTATGAATATAGAATATGAAAAGAGAAAGAGAGAGAATAAATAAAGATCTGTTGGTCCGAAGCGGATAGAAAGCGAACAGTATGTCCTCATACAATGCATTGAGCTCCATCCATGCTGAGCTCTGTGCTAGCAATGTGTGCTCCAGATTTTGAAAAAGCACCATTTAAGAAGTAAAAATTAAAATGGCGGCAATCTCCTCTAGACTCATCAATGACACTCGGTAAGAAGAATTTAACTTTTATTTACAATCAACCCTTCATTATCTCAAGCTTTACTCTCTCATTGGTTTCATTTAATTCGGTTCCAAGGAAGAAATAAAGAAAAAACAAGATGGATTACGAAGGACTTCTACTTGAAAGCTTCGATCTATACAAATAAAATGTTAGATAATTTTCAAATATATTGTAGCTAAAAATATGGAGAAAATATTCGATGTTTTTAGCTAGAAAATACGGTGGTAAAATGGAAAAAGTGGGAAGCCTTAGGGTTGGATCTTACTCCTAAGTAGTGCTACTAATAGGTTATGAAAAAACAGTGAAGAAACATGTAAAGTTTCAAAGCATATTAAAGAAGAATTAAAGAGTGAAATGGAACTGAAGAAAGTGGAAAAGCTGTGGAAGAGCCTTATGATCTCTCGATCGATAACTGAGTGGTATATCGAAGCCAACAATAGCTGAACGCCGTGCTGTTGTACTGTAAGAAATCCATTTAAAACTTCACATTAAAGTCCAACTCAAGTGATGATCGCATGAAATTAGAGCCACAGGTTTCGCTTCTGTGTTATCCTTCCTCTACATATTCAACAAGGTCCACTCTTTAGAATGAAATTCTAACGTGTCTAGATGGTGAAGATATATGATACGGAGCGATAATCGCCGAATAAAGATTGGAACTTAAAGCTCCATCTTGTCAGTGGAGCTGACTTTGCAAAAATTCAGTGACATTCTGGGATATTTTAGAAACACCTGGAGGATTTAACCTATTCATTGCCATGTACTGGTTAGAGTGTACTGGTAGGTTTTTCAATATCCTTTTCAATATCCTGGGATATTCGGTTGATTTTGGGTATTGCTTGCGTGTTTCGATCCATTAAGGTCTGAAGCCGATTCTGAAGAGTCGAGAACAAACGAAAACTAAGACGAAGTACCCCACTAGGCACGCATAGGATACAAAAGCATAGCGGAGACGATTTTGAAGTGAAAGTCAATATCCTTGCACAGGAGTCCAGAACACCAGCGCGAAAACTCCTAGAGGCTTTTTGGATCAATGCCAAAAACCCTACAATGAATAGCAGGGACGAATGCCCGGAGATCATACGCGACCTGATCCCGTACGTTCGCATCGATTTTTGATGTGGGATGGTGCAGTCGTCAACCACATGCGACTATAATCAACTGTTCTAAACTTCCTCATTGGAAGTCACGAAAAAGCGGTGGGTTTTTTCGAGAAGTTGTTGATCGTGTAGTTACCAAAGAGTCTTTCGTCTTTTTGTAAGTGTTATTGAAGCGTTTGGCCTAGTAGATTGTATATCAGTATACCCTTCCAGGCTCTGAAGAAGGCGATACTGCCGAAACGTCAGCTAGCGCTGTATTGTATTGTGTTTTTATGGAAGTAAATGTATGCTGTTTAAAAACCTCGCGATTGCTGAACAAGAAAACGACACATTCATATTCCAATGCCGAGGTTAAGAGAAAGTCGATCTTGGGAACTGGTTAGAGTTTCAGAATTTTGTCAATAAGATGGAATGGACCAGTGGTTTTTGACGAGACACAAGTACCGAGAAGTATTTCGTTTCAAATGTAGCTGTTGATTCAAGTAGAACTTTTGGACCGCTGGAGACATACCAGCTTTCGTTTTTTTCAGCAATATTTTTGCTATTGTTCACAGGACGAATACCAGGATCCTGGTGTGAAACTAGTCGCGTGGTAGCAAATCTCACTCTGATCCTCAAAGGCCGGCGACTACTTTTGGTGGTAAAGACCTGGCGCAGACTTTGGCTAGGCTGACGTCGGGACACCAGGGATCCACAATGGCTAGACCAACAGAATTCCGAAAAAACGAAAATTGCGCTGAGGTCTGCAAAATAAGTGAAGACGGGCCATCCAAATATCCATGTATAGTTCACAGTATCACGTTAATCCTTCATTGTGTGTAATCGATCAAATGTATCTGACGTACAGAACAGAAAAAATGAATAAGGACTTGTGTTGCATAGAATAGAGTTCCTATAGAAGAATAATGTTGCTTTTCTATGGCAGTGCCTATAGATGATAAGCTTTTCGTTTTTTATACGGAATTCTCCACTAAACCGTCCATTCAAGAAGGCAGTGAGCTAATGTTTGTAGGATACTTTTGAATGGATATATCGTGGCCGGAAGAAACCATCATCATCCGACTGAATGGAAAAGTTTAAAAATCCAGCATTACCCTATGGAGTTTCTTCTCGGGTTCAAATAATAAAGATATGATCTATAAGTTATGTAGCTGTTCCTGAAATTTGCATAGTCACTTGATTTTTCTAATATTTGCGACCAGGTTCTGGAAGGTCAATCATAGAAAGCGTTGCGTTCCAATCAATAAGTCGGTTTTTCGGTAGAGAAGATGCTGTCGTTGGTAAATTATTGGTTCGAATGAGTCACTGAAATTCTACTCTCTTCTTTTGTAAACGCATGAATTTGTTGGGAATAGCCTAGTCATGTTTGTTTTAACCAGTTCACGACCACGGTCATTTTCACGAGACAGGGTCATCGGATCGTGCGTCATTGGAGCGCGGTGAAGTACGCATTGAAATCAATATGTATACCAGAAACGTACAGCAGAGTACATATACAATCAATATGCGTTTGTCAAAGCGTTAACGAAGTCGTTTTTCATCGTAAATGATTCGTTAGCACGGTTATTTTCTAATTTTTCGTCAAGTTGATTCGGACGTCATTGTAGTCTTTTTAGATTAAAAGGTTGTTTTGCTGATTCATATTAGTCAGGATACTGAAGTACGGAGAAAACCTCTGCGAAAATATGAGAAATGCCGGAGAAGTTAGAAAAACTTCCCAGATACAGTCATTGTGGCATATTTGTTTTATATAACATTTGACATTTTTTCGTTTTTATCCCTCATTATTGGACGATGTACAGTGTGTTAGTTCTAACTTATCATGGTTTCGGGTAAGGTGTAGTTTCTGAGAATTGAACTGGAATGAACAACACGGAGTTCATTCTCTCAGGCTATTTTGAGAAAGATATCGACACGCGATCCCGAACTCCAGTTATGTGCAAGCCTATGCCATTTCAGAGCCTGATGAGTTTCCTGAGACTGTACTGTCAACTAAACCACTAGAAAAAGGCATCTCACCAAATGTGTGGTGCTATTGGTCGAGGACGATAAAAGGTATTATCCACTTAAGCTCTTTAAACGTGTATGAAACCACAACAAGATAAAAGTACTACTGGGAAACACAATATCAGCAAAAGGTGGGAGACGTGTCGACATATACCTATTCGTAATGTCGACTATACCATATACCAATGGAATCAATTGTGCTATATGATAGCGTTCGTCGGCCTGTTCCAAAGTGGTGGATTGGAAACCGAAAGGGCTAAGAAAAGTAGCTCTGCATCATCAGCCCTATTCATTATAACTGTCGACTAACTTACAGCTATAAGCTAGCACAAAGCGTAGTGATATATCGAAACCGACTTTCCTTGAACCTTGGTATCACTAATCAATACGATTTCTTTCTTTGATGAGCTTACACGAGGTTGATAATGATGTTTATTTTCGGCTAACGTTTCGACGTCTTCGTCTTCCTTAGAGTCGATGATCCGGGTCGATGGTCCACGCTTGTTATTCGTCTCGACGTGGCAGCTTCGCCTTCGTGTCGAGTTAGGTCTTCCTCAGTGAGCCATCTCCTCGGCTCTGAGGAAGACGAAGTCGTCGAAACGTTAGCCGAAAATAAACATCATTATCAACCTCGTGTAAGCTCATCAAAGAAAGAATACATAACAGCTATAACTTTTTAAATTAACTTTACAATTTTGTGTTCGAAGAAAAAATCTATCATTCAAGGGGACGACAAAAGCGATTCGACAATATGTATTTGATTCAGTGATTCAGACTTCTAAGTGACGATTGTATATTCTTGAACAAGTTGGATTAGTTGTAACTGCTTTTGCCCTACTTTGATTAATAAGGTTAAGTTTTAGAAAGTTTAACTTTTTATGCAACTAGACATTTCGTAGTAAACAGTGTCTTACTATGGTGTCCGCTTATTCCAATAACTTGTGCATAGAATTAACCCTAAGCTCTCTCTTGGGGACATTGTAATGAGCACACTTCAACAGGAATCGACAACACAAGTACAACCACATACATATCTAATTTATCTCTTTCGTCTTCTATAGTACTTTTTCACTTTTCGAAACTAGTTCCTTCAATTGACAAAGGGAACTTTTCCGAAAAAGATAATTCCGTACTTTATTGAGTTAAACTACCAGAAGAAGACACTAATTCTCAAAGAGTTTCAATTCTAAACTCGATTAAGAGAACGGATACCTTTGACAAATGAGACTAGCGATGGGTTGAAAGAACAGAAGCGGATGTGGAGCGTCGAACCGGATCGTCCCTAATACGGTGAGTTGCTAGTGTACGGTAGCCAACGATGTCGGTAATTGTAGGCACTCAAGAGGTGCAAATTTCCTGCAAGGGTACATATGAGGGAAACTCTCTTTATTCATTTTTTATTACAACCGCATTTTAAGCATACATGGCGTGTCTTTTATCTCGTCGAAATAAAATTTCATCATGCTTTGAGTTCACCTAGATTTAGTAGGGTGAACGTTTTTCGATTTGAAATGAATAAGCTACAGTAAGCTACAAGTTTATTCAAACATGGTCAATCTTCTTCTATCGAATAGTAGCTTTTAAGAACATCCTCTTCTCCATGGAACAACTGAGTTTTTCTTTTTATGAGCGAATTGAGCTAGTAGATAGCACGTGAGTATTTAACACATGTCAAGAAATTTGTGTCAAAGAGTCAATTAGACGAAAACTTACGCGTAATAACAAAACTGTCGAGCAATTTTCAAAACAATAGCGGAACAGCTGGTGAGAAGAGACATAACGAGAAGAAAATCCGAGCATTCGAAAAAAGAACGATAAAACGATAAAAAGGATAAAGCTCTTGGGCGTGATCAATTCCTGATGGACGCGCCACGCATTCAACTTCATTAAGCATCGTTGGAGGTGATTGAATGCATATCTAGCTTTTACAATAACTCGCGGTGGTTTGCCGATGTATGCAGCCAGTGCTACAATCCTCCCAGACAAGTTTGTTACCAATTTTCCGACCCTGGAGTGATGGAATGCTTGGTGAGCCAAGGGCGCTGGGATCGATCCCAGGTGAGTGTCGCAGGGCGATAACTGCGACCACTGCGTCACACCGTCAAAAGAACGATAAGGGCTTAGAATTGAACATTTTGCGCATTGCTTCAGTGCGATAAGTAGAGATCAACTTTAGAATGTCCCACTTTCTTTGATCTGAATAAATAAGAAAAAGCTGGTGCACCTAAAAAATGGTGTCTGCAAACTACACTTCTTTGTTCGAACAGTATATGATTGGTGTTATGTAGTGTTGTGCTGGGAAGACGATAGGACATAAGAGAAGATGTTTTCAACCATCTCGGCATCGAGTTCCAAGACTATCGAAGCATGTAATTTCTGAAGCATCTGATATATTGTTTTCTCAAATCCGTTGGCATGTTCAAAGCATCGTTCCAATTCTTTGTAAGTACCTCTAGAAAGACATTCGTTGAACAAAACGCTGAAAGAGGTGTCTTCGTGCTTCAAGAGAAGAAAATGACAAAGTTCGACAAAGGACAGGTACGCACTTCCATTTAAGGGTCAAAGACACCTCGAAAAGTAGTGCGATGTCGGACCTTTTTATTACCTTTTCAACTTTCGAAATTGGCTAGAGTTTTCGATTTACTGACAAGTACATAATAAAAAATCTACTTGGTCCCTTAAATAATTTGTTATTGAGAATGTTATTTGAGAGGGTTTTTTCTGCAACAATTTCCATCATTTGGTGCTCTATCATTCAAAGTGTTCGCAGGTCGCTACACCAGAGAACGATCTTTCCTTCATCATGTGAAGGAAGGTTGTTGTCCTAATAGGAGCTTTTTGTCAAAGCGATTAGTCTTCCTGTTGGTGATTTGCTCCATTTTCTGGCGGAAACTTTCAATTACCAAGATAGCAGTGAATGAGAAGAATGTCAGCAGAAGAATAGTGAAAAATGCTAGGGACGAAATGAGCTGGTATAGAAGGAATCGGGTACTTCCGATGGAATCTACTCCACTTTTAAAGAGAAATAAAGTATTTTTCGGTTAGGAACTATTGTCTTTAATAGTGAAAAAGAATATTTTATTAAAACTTGACGCTAAGTTAAGAATCGTTCTGTGGTCTTTCGATGACCTCTTCCACTTGTAACGCGTCTTTATTGAACAAAACAATAATATAGCCTCGAAGTATTTCTCAGTGGTGTCCGATTTCATACAACTCTTCACATACTGCCGCGATACGGTAATTACCGTAATTCGAAACGATGTGTTCAATTTGTCGGCAAAATTGACACCTAGTAATGACATACATTATTGACACCATCACCTTCGCTACTCACTACCGTATTGCAATTAGTTCTGCTTCCAGAAGGGTGCGAAGGCCGTTCGACAATTATCAGGTTTCCCATCTCCTTAACTACCTTTGCGCTGTTACCGTATTCCAAGTTGTGGCCTGATTTCGATTTGCTCGCTGAGTGCGCTTTTTTGGCACTGGAAAGAGTATAGTGGCCCGATTATACCGGCCGCATTAATGCAAGCTCTGTTGTCTAGTGGAAGATTTTTCGAGGTTGTAAAATATTATGATCGATTTCGCCGTTGAATCTTCTGTGTAGTGAATAGTCTTCCGGTTTAGATGTTGAGAAATTTTAAAGAGTAAGACGAAACTGCTTAACATTTTTTAGGTTTATGAGGAAATATTGGTGTCATCGTTCGTTTATAGGGGCGAGTGTGGAGCAGTGGTTGGAGGTGCCACTGCGATACACACATGGAATCGATCCCCGCGCCAATGGCTCGCTAAGTCTTTCATCTCTCCGGGGTCTGGAAAACGCAACTAGACTCGTCTGGGAGGATAGCAGCACTGGTTCGATACACGGATAGGCCACCGTGAGTTAATGTAAAGGCAAAATATGCATTCAATCACCTCCAACGATACCTAATAAAGTCGAATGCATGCCGCATCCCTGATCAACGCCGAGAGCTTTATCCTCTTTTATCCTTTTGTCATTCGTTTATTGTAACTAGGCTGGAAGACCTTCGGTCTTCAGGCGACCTAGGGCAAAATGAAGTTTGGCTTGCACGTCGGGTTACCAAGTATAATTTTTGTAGGGAGCAGTAGCCAAAGCCAATCTTGGATTTATGAACCAAGTGGATTATTCTTCTGCGATTTTTCTGACGTTGTTGTCTTTTGCTCCTACCCTATTTACGGATAAAAACTGCAACACAACATATTAGCAGGAAATAATTGTTTCATCGACGATGTTAATATGATTGCTCAAACAGTCGTTCTCTGTGGTCTTCTTTTCTGAGATCAAAGTTTTTTTTGGCAAGTCTGCCCCTGTTAGCGATATTTTCCACAGCTTCTAATTGTCGCATACGAAAATTAAGGCATTGAACGTTATCGCATTCCTCGAAGATTCTATAGACAGTTGATTTTACTAGGATCCTTAAAACCGGTTTCAAAATCACGTTGATGTGTTGTCATTTAAAGGGCGTCTTGAAGAAAGCTAGTGTAAGTACTAGATAGAGAAAAAAAGAGAAGAATCGTAATAGTAAAATATTTAATTGAAACAGCAATTTTATTATGCCGTCACATGAGGAGTTTGAAGAATTTCCATTAAGTTATGCTTACCGCTGAAATGGTTCAGCGTTAGAGGACAAACGACAAAAAGCACAAAAGCGTTTCGTGTAGATGAAACCCTCAGAGAAGCGCTATTCATTTATCTTCATTAGTAGCATCGTTAAGGTGACTGAATGGCCATTTAGTTTATACATTAACCTGTGGTGACCTACAGATGTGTCAAGTCAAAGCTTTTTCTTCATATTCTTTTTGAGCAGAAGCGAGGTGTTATTTTGTTCTTTATTCAGGAACAAGCTGACGTTTCGGCGGATTTCGCCTTTCTTAGAGCCGCTTTTTGTCTCCCCAAACAACTCTGCTACCTCTGCTACCTATTGACCGAATCCTAGTGGGCTGGAAGACTTAGTTACCCCGCGGCACGGAATAGAATCAAAGACGTTCCGGATCACAGAGCACTTGTGAACATGGCTCAGTAATACACCGTAAGGAAAACAATTTCGAAAACTAATATGCGTTATTAAGATTTTTCATAAATGTTTCATCAAAACATTGAAATGATCCTAAGCAGGATGCGTTCTTGTCAGCTTCAGCGGATGCGATGTAAATCTTACACGTTCCCTGTCAGAGAGAACTAAACTAAAGAGGGGTATGCGCTAGTGCTGAGAACGGAATCCGTAACATTTATGTCATAATGAACAAATTCTTTTATGTAACCAACTGGTGCGATAGGTTTGTAAATAATTGCATTCTGCCTTGTTCTTTTCAAAAAAAGTTGATTAAAACACTTCTTAGACCTTTAAGAAACTCTTCATATTCTAAGCTCTGCTATCCAGTAACGACAACCATCGTGTCTTCTGAAATATCGTCCTCAACAAGAACTATAGAATTTTTTTTTCTGAGAAAACCAGGATGACGTTAACAGAAGCAGTTAGTCTTGCAGATAAATTACCATCAGCAACAGTTATCTAATTAAAATTTGCGAATATTAAATAAGAAAAATGACCACTAGTGAGTTCACGAAGCACACTGCTTATGGGTGCTATGCAATGTATTTGGTCGCTGGTTCGATACTGCACCGAAGACTAACCAAGTGTGCAATCTCTCCGAAGCGAGAAGGTTTATACTAGACATCCAGGAAGACAAAAGCACTGAAATGCTATGTGTTTTCTAAGGTACTGAAATGATACTTCGATAAGCTAAGGTAAATCACCAATACTTCAACAGTCGGATTCTTCTGTAGAACGCATAGCAGTGGTCTTAGCTGTTTTTGACCGATTAGCAAATGAGATTAAAAAAATGATGAAAACATCTACATTATACATGGCTTTCACAAGCAGACAAAATGCTGCGAGATATTTTTATTTTAGCCGACGTTTATGCGAAATTAGCCGCAAGGGCTTCAATGGTGCAATAAGTAATATGCGAGCCCCCGCAAAGGGTAATCGTGGTTTAATCTGGCCTGGAGACCAAGTTTTGCGAGCATCTCAGCATCGTTTCGAAATCAGCATTTTCAGAATATGGCAAACTATGTCGGTTCTTTACTTGTTTACGCTGAAGTTTACTTCGATGTTATAGAGCCATGTTTAACAATTAACAAAGCTACTGAAAAACTGAAGCATGATACCTCATGTTGTAATTGGATAGAACTTATCTCTTTCTTCGATCATTGAACTAAGACGAGATCGATGAAAACGACTCAATCGGCTTATGTTTTGACGTCCTTGTCTTCTTCAGGGACGGAATGATCATAATCGATAATCCACAGGTGCTCATCATCGCAATATAGCCGCTCCTTTTCGCATCGATTTGAATCCAATTAAAAAAGAATTCAATCCTGTTTCCCGTTTTCTACTTGGTTCCGAAGAAAGAAATGACCAGAACTTAGGGCAATCGCTAATCATTTGCGACTCTGATCAGCCGCTCTTCCTCGGTGGAAGACAGGTGAAAAAGCGGCTCCGAAGAAGGCGATTCTGCCGAAACGTCAGCTACGATTGTGTTGTATGTGTGTTATTGTATGGAAGCGCACGTATGCTGTTTAACAAGCTCGCGATTTCTGAGAAAGAAAACGACAGATTTATAATTAGAGCTTACTCACCTAAGCGCTGAGTAGCACTTAAGTAAAATATTGCTGGAATCGGTCACGACTTAGTTACTTACTGGAGGAGCTCATAAGAATACGATGGAATTGGATAATTCAGCGAAACGTCCATATATTTCTTCAATGTTAAGTTTTGTTACTACGAGCAAAGTTATGGCTGCGAATATATAATTAAGTCAACATTCTATAATGCTGAGAAATTTGCAAAACTCCTGACCGCAGGTGTCTGCCGTGTGTAACGAACAGGCCATTAGCCTTCCCGGGACCAACGCGTTCACCACCACACCGTGCGGGTTCTTTGTTTGTCCTATCTCTCAACATTTTCAGGGCAAAAAGTTAACTTCGTCACAATATCGCAATCGGTTGAAGCACGTTACTTAAAAGATGGTAATGTGCCGAAATCACGAGGGCAATAACTTC
Organism: Angiostrongylus costaricensis; assembly: GCA_900624975.1. Taxonomy (NCBI): domain Eukaryota; kingdom Metazoa; phylum Nematoda; class Chromadorea; order Rhabditida; family Metastrongylidae; genus Angiostrongylus; species Angiostrongylus costaricensis. Next base: position 4,501 of record UYYA01004017.1, on the reverse strand, counting down.
ATATGAAGACGAAGTTTTCTAATGAGCTGACAACTACAAATTACATTTGGTACAGTATCGGGTGCTATTTCTTGCAAGGGCGACGCGTGTGAATCGGGTTGGATTTGCTCAAAGTTGCCTCTTAAAATCCTCTAATCGTATTTCAACAACGTAGTTCATCTTAATGAAGAAATACGTCAGAATAATGCGCAATTGTCGGAATGAAATATTTTCTGGAAACTAGACTATATCTTGTTAAAGTTTTACTAGCCCATCAGTGCGGGCAACCAACAAGCTCTCCATAATACTTCGGCGGCACTGAGGGGTATGCTACATCCCAACGAGATACCGGTTACAGCGAGAACGGTTATTGGAATTTTTGTGCTCATGCTAGCACGACGAACAGAAATATTGATGGCAACTGCAGATTTGGCAATATTTTTATGATACCAAGTGCACCACCTCCCACATTAGCTCTCCCTTTTTAAAACTATCGCTGCACTGGTCAACTAAATAAAAGCACTAAGCGTTTGGGTTGGAACAACTTCTTAGGAGTGCACCATACATTCGACTACATTGAATATTATAGAGGTGAATGAATGCTTAACTGGCCTATTAAATGACTTTCAGCGGTATAAGGATAAAGGATAAAGCTCTCGGCGTTGATCAATCCTTGAGGGATGCGCCATGCATTTGACTTCATTAAGCATCGTTTGGAGATGACTGAATGCATATCTAACCTTTATAATGACTCGTGGTGGCGTACCGATGTGTCGATCCAGTGCTGATATTCTCCCAGACAGGTCTAGTACCAATTTGCCGATCCCGAAGAGATGGAAGGCTTATTGAGCCACGGACGCGAGGATCGATTTCACGTGTGTGTCGCAGTAGCGCTTCCAACCGCTGCACCACAGGCGCTCTTCAGCGGTGTAGCGATCTTAAATTTAGTGTTTTAACACTCCCAAACAAGTTTTCCTTTATTAATTTGGCGAGACCAACGGGACAAATGGTGGTAAACCCCGTGCGCTTGTTCGTACCATGAACGGATCTCTTCTTCATTGCAGATCATCTATAACCAATGCCAGTGTTATGTATGCTGTTGTTTACTATAAGCTACCGTTGATGCGTCTGTAGCGCAGTGGTCGGAGGCTCCTTGCAAGAAACACGTGGGATCGATTCGAGCGCCCGTGGATCACAAAACCTTTCATCTCTTCAAGGTCAGTAAATTGGTACTATACGTGTCTGGAAGGATAGCAGCACTGACTGGATACACGGATAGGATACCGCCAGTCATTGTAAAGGCCGGGTATGCATTCAGTCACCTTCAGCGATGCTTAATGAAGTCGAATGTATAACGCATCCCTCAGGGATTGATCAACGTCAAGAGATTTATACCACGATCCATCATACCAATACTTCGTAGTCAGCATATAGAAGTGTTTTAAAATGTGTATTCTTTCTTGATAAGCTTGCACGAGGTTGATAAATATATTTATTTTCGGCTAACGTTTCGACGTCTTCATCTTCCTCAGAGCCGGTGATCCGAGTCGATGGTCCATGCTTGTTGTTCGCTGATCTTCCTCGACGTTGCGTCTTCGCCTTCGTGTTGAGCCAGATCTTCCTCAGTGCCATCTTCTCGAATGAGGCATCCTCACTCAGTGATGCCCTTTTATACACGATGCTGATGGTGGATATATAATGACAATGTCCGGTGGTAACAACTTGCATTTCTTCCGGACATACATCATTGCGCGCATCGTGCAGAGGTCGGTGTATTATCAGGTAGCACAAAGTGTTTCGAAACCGACCTTCCCTAAACCTCGGTGCGACTAATCAGTATGTATTCTTTCTTGATAAGCTTATACTTATTAATTTAAAAAATATATTTATCAACCTCGTGCAAGCTCACCACACCGAGGTTTAAGGAAGGTCGGTTTGGAAATGTTTTGAAATGATGCTCTGTATTTCGGATCTTTTACACTCTCGTATTCATACAACAACTATGGCGCAACTTAGCGATTGATATAAAATAACGGACTATTGTTAACTAAATTTCTGGTGAGTGACCTCGTCCGAAAAAAAAGTTTTTGTAAATTATTAAATGTAAAAGATGGCGCATCTGGCGGAATTCTTACCGATTGCTCTACTTTAGCTAAAACATGGAATAACTAAGGAAATTGTGACAGAGAAGGATATTTCGGTTAAATCAACTAGAAAAATGAAAATGACCCCTATAGAGACAGATCGTCCACTCGGGGAGCCAGGTGTATACGTATACATCCACATCGTAATTGTGCAAGTTGCTTGGCAAATTTAAATACAATTCAGGTATTTAATAGAAAATGAAAACTATTGTCAAAAGAAATCTAATCCTCACAACATAAAAAAGCTAAGAAAATATTGCATGAAATAACAAGACAGTGTGAGGAGAACCAAAGGAGAATCTAATAAATAAATTAAAACGCTTTCCAGCACCTTCTAGAATGCGGTATGCCAGCTTGGAAAAAGAGTACTGACAGACAACATTTAAGCGCTGCGACGCGAACGGATAAATTTCGGCTATGAAAATAAATGGAACGGATGGCCTACAGAAAAGGGAATTCCATGAAATTAAAAGGCTTGCTACATGCTCATATAACCGAAATATTCAATGTTGTTAGCGTGACAACGGCATAAAAGCTCTAAAACCCTTCGGCGTTGATCAATCCCTGAGAGAGGCGCCATGCATTCGACTTAATTAAGTATCGTTGGAGATGATTGAATGCATACCTAGTCTTTACAATGACTGGCAGTGGCCTAGCGAAGTATCGAGCCAGTGCTGCTATCCACCCAGACAAGTTCGGAAGCAATTCGCCGACCGTGGAGGATGAAAGCCTTGGTGGGCCGTGGGTGCGGGGATGGAATCCAAGTATGTGTTGAAGGGCGCCCCCGACGACTGAACCACACCTGTCCACAACGGTATAACAAAGGATATTTTCTAACACCCAATGACTTTTCCTCATTTCAATAGTAAACTGTTAATTGAAAGCTCATCTTCTTGCTTTAAAGTTGGCCTGGAAACAGATTGCAATGTGTTTTCACACATGAGAAACTGCAGTGGCAAAAACTGGACGGCCTCCTGTGTTCACATGGCTTAAAAAAAAAAGTGCGGGGCAGATTTCAACTCCAATCGGTGGATTCGGAGCATTAAGTGCTGAATGCTAACCGAGACAGCCGAACCGACAATGGTGTCACACTGCCACGAATCTCAGCGCTTGCTAATGTGTTCAGGTGAGGTAAAAAGAGCAGGAAAAAAACAGATTTGAACTCAAGTCGCAAAACCCAGATCCCTGAGCGCTAACCGCCACACCACAGGACTGATATAGGAAACCGCCAGAAAAGAAACTGCGCGAATTGCTAAGCGTTAACATGGTTAACAAAACACTGCGTCACCTGGAGATTTGAAGTCCCGTCACAGCACTGAGGACCTCGAGCGCTAACTAGCTACACAAAAGGACCAACATGGGAAACCTAAGGCAAAGGCTGCATAACATGCAGTGTGTTCGCGTGGGTTACAAAACACCATGTTTCCGGTGAGATTGGTACTCCTATCGCAGGATTCAGAGTCCTAAGTGCTAGCGGCTACACCACGGGACCGACATGGGAAATTGCCTGGGCAGAAACTGCACGGAAAGGGTCTACATCAATGACAAAACACCAGGACCAGGGGAGATTCCAACCCCAGTCGTAGGATTTAGAGACGATGGGAGTTCAAACCTCCACGGAACCTGGTGTTTTGTAACCAAGGAAAACACAGAGCAACCCATGCTGTTTTACGCACTGACGTTTTGCATCTTAGCCTCGTGATGTAGGGGTTAGCACAAAAGACTCTGATTCCTGCGTGAGCAGTTCAAATCACCCCGGGACTTGCAGTTTTGCATACCACGCGAACACACAGGAAGCCATGCAAACCATGCAATTTTCGCCCATGAAGATTTACACCCTGGTCTCGCAGTGCAGCGGTTAGCACTCAGGACTCTGAATCCCGCGAAAGGAGTTCAAATCTCTCCGAGACCCTGGTGTTCTGCATCCCACGCGAACACAAGAATGAATGGAATTTTCACCTGTGAGGTTCACATGCTGGTCCTGTAGAGCAGCGGTTAGCGCAAAGGACTCTGAATCCTGCGACGGGAGTTCAAATCTTGCCGGGACGTGCAGATCTTCATTTCACCCAAACACACAGAAAACCATGCATTCCATTGAATTTTCAACCATTAAGATTTACACGTTGGTCTCATGGTGTAGCGGTTAGCCCTCAAAACCCTGAATCCTGCGAAAGGAGTTCAAATCTCCCCGGGACCTGCGGTTTTGCATTCCACGCAAACACATAGAAAACCTTGGAATCCATTGAATATTCCCCATGAAGTTCTACCTGCTGGTTCCGTTTTGTAGTTGTTAGCACACAGGGCTCTGAACCCTGCGAAAGGCGTTCAATTATCCTCGGAAACTGGAGCTTTGCATCCAATGCGAACGCACAGCAACT